>JAUYWV010126069.1:0-11422 GCA_032274565.1 Nematoplana nigrocapitula
AATTGCCGTCTTGTTGTATAATTTGCATTTTCCAAGTTCCAATCCGTAATTCGTGTCCGTTTATTTTTTAAAGTGGCTTGTACGCCATAATTCTGTCTTGGGGAGGTTAGTGACGGTGGTTTCCCGTTGCCTTCCGTCACGGCCGTTCATATACCATTGGATCGCTTTGGTCTCATCTGCTATATGATAATCTACACGCATCCGTTGAAAATTTGGGAGTTCTTCCGCGTGCATGTGACAACATCCTTGCCAGCTCACAAGGACCTTTCTGCTTCGAACGCTAGGTATTTTCAGCAGAGGTGGGGCACGAACCCACGTCCTCTGGATCCAAATTTCCGCTGGTCCACGCCTTATCTCATTTGGCCATCCTAAGATCTTCCAAAAGTGAATAAAGCATGCTTCTAGTCAGATAGTACACTAAAACTGCTCGCGTAGCTGTGTATTTAAATTCAAATTAACGTGTGTTACGACAGTCTTCTAACTTTTGCAATTAAAATAATAACAAGCGCAAAACTCGATGTGCCGGTGTCAGTCTATTTCTGCAAACGCAGTACGAATTTTTATCGATGTTTTCAGGAGTCCATTGGTACACAAGCTGTTTTACGTGTCTCACATCCAAAAAATCACACGCTATGAGGTCTGGCTAACCTAGAGGCCACGAATTCGGCCCGTTCGCTCCAACAACCAGGGACCATTGATCAGCTGATTCAAAACGAGTCTCGTGCTGGTGTACAGTATATGCAGTACAGTACATATCAATGAGGTGGCGCCTCCATCTCTTGCAACACCGGTTGAGGTTAGGCTGGCTATTCACAGTCTTATAAAAAAGGAATCAGTTCTATAAAACTGCCTGTCTAAATTCTCAAGAATCTGCTTGATTTTGAAAAAATCAGAAAAAGTGTAAATTACTCTTGGCAGACACCCCGAAAATGATTACGAATTACTAATTAACGCCACGTGACAAATATATCGAAATGTCTCTTGATCTCCAATGAGAAAGGCAAGGATTATAATATACAAAACGGTGCTCTCAATAACCGATGAAATAAGGCATGAATCTGATCCTCTCCCCGACAGATCTTGTCATATATACGCCGAATTGGACGTTTTAACAGCTGTGATTAATTCTAGGCGGTGAACGAAACTCGGTGAGAAAACATTGTGAATACAGTTTGTGTGACATGCAAAGAAGGACAGCAGACAGTTGGTAACAACAAAACCTTTAATTGTTCAAACAACGTGTAATACCGACAGAGACGGGAGAAAGAAACAAATACACGTACGTGGACTCTTTTGACAAAAATAAACATTTACATTTCGCCAGTGGTATGTACACAGAAAGGGAGTATGCGCGTAGGAATTACAGTACCGTACGAGAAAGGAGCTCTCAGAATTTGTTCATTTGTTCACAGTCCCCTTATGGGATGTGAAATTCGATTTTGATATATACAGGCAAAGTGCTGACCAAGAACTCTAAAAATTCTAGAAAGTTTGATACCGTATGATATACGTATTTATGTTCAATATTACATTCTAAACAAAATTAAGTACCGTATTGGAAAAATATAGAAAACAGATATATTTACAAAAATTTAATGGCAATAGTAAAGAAGTCGGAAACAATTGCATTGATTGTTCCCCGCAATATTTATTGAAAACGTTTTTTCTCTGAAAAAATAAGGATTACTATTCTTTATCTCAGTTTTATGTGTTTGTTTCATTCTGTTTCTATTGTGAATTGGCAAGTACAAGCAGGGACTTTGTTCTACGGTATTCACATTTCCAGATCACGTACTTCTCATAGTGTTTTTTATAAACCTAACGATTGAACTCTCGCAGAACTATACACACATTGTAGTACAAACTTAGACGAAAATGTCCCTAATCAGTGAAACATAGAGCAGTTATCCGCGTGGTGAAAAGGATGTATAAAGAAGATTGAAATGAAGATCCATATAAAATTGCTAAAGTCAGTAAGAAAACAAATGATATATACAGTACAATATATTCTTATTTGGAGTAGATCATCTATTTTTTGTTATACGTAAATGGTTAGTAATTAATAAGAGAGCAATACTTTGAAATTGATTACATTTGAGTGCGCGGTATTTGAATATATAAAACTTACAATACTGCACTATCTACCCTACGACTGCATAAGGAAATCTATTGAAAACTAAAACGATAATAAAATTAGATTTGTTTCCAAGAAGAATGGCACATAGGCCACTGGTTCAAATTTGAATCCATTTAAATGTTGTCATAGCGATGAATCGTTCAGCAAATGCTCATCTTTGTACTTTCGTGCAAGATTCTGTTCACTTCTCGTTTTAACGATTCACATTTTACATGTTTTTTTTAGAAGAAATTGTGTACGCGTGCTACTTCTCTACGATAGTGGTGTGTGTCTTTTCCTATAAATCAATTAACGCAACGGTATAGTGCAAAAAACTGTTGGCATAGTTCTATTAGCGATAAAGTAGTTCTCAAAATGACAGCTTGAAGTTGCTTCATAAAACCCTAAAAGCCAAATTTTTGAACATTTGTATTAGGGCAACATGTATCGTGAGATTTTAGCAGGGTGGCATAGTCTAACGCCGTAAGAATTCCTAAAATTCTAAATATAAGCGTTATACTTCATAATGCTTTCGATATCTAAGCGTTTTGTTTGTAATATATCCCAATTGATTCGTGATCAATTCGCGATTGATATGTATTTCCCACTGTCACGTTTACGAATAAAAAGTTTGACGGCCGGCCTCCATGGTGAAGCTCGTCAAGATTGCCTGTCGATTACGCATGACACATGTATTTTTCGAATTTTTAATATATACAATAAAAGCGATAGTAGTACGCGAAAGTAGCAATCTGCGGCACTCCCTTCATCCTCTCTGTCCCGCGCCCTCCCCATAAACACCGCGTTTATAATTTTGCCATCTCTCGACCACCACACTCTCCGACTCATGAACTCCGAATGTCGGCACATATAGTTTTCTTTTCGAAGCGTGTTATCCTTCCTACGATTCTACGACTATGTGTTTATGACCCTGACTTTAATTTCATGTTCAATTGTCTATGTCACAGTCTAAATGTGAAGCGTTACACGAATAGTAAAATAAATCGTCACAACTTTAAAATATGTCAGCCGTGCATCCAATGTCAATAAATGTACCTGTAGTATACATATATGAAAACGATCTGAGGGATTGACGTGTAAACGCACAATGATGTAGTGTAGACACCGTTTACCAGCAGTAGCGAGCCACAAATCTTTTGGAAAGGCATCAGCAGTAATCAGTGTAACTAAGCAGCGACAAAGACATGCAGTCGGAAAGACAGCGACAGACAGACATATAAACAGAGTTACAGAGCAAGAAGACGATAGAAAAAGGGGAGGGCCAGTGTATAATATGTATGTATATACAGTAGGAATTACTTATTACACGACCACTTCGTATATAACCTTGGATCTTTTGGTCACGTTATTGTTCCCGTTACAACACGAGGCGATATCGGGCATTTCTTGAGACTGGGAATCTGAAATTGTAGAAAATGAATGGAATTTCGAATAAGTGTTGCACGGCTAATAAAAGAGAAAAGCTACCACACGTTTCGTTCAGGAAATCTGTGGCACACGATTGTAATAGTACTGATAAATCTTTCGAACAGCTGAGTGCTTTCGTTTTGAGTAAAGTTCTTACTGTAGATACTGTACATTCATATTTTTCGAAAAATGACCGAATGTAAGCTTGGGAGTTCATATCGAACACTGCTGAATATCAATATAACACAAAACAATCACGTTTCACAATAAAAAAAAATAGTTGTCATTGATTGTGTTACTGATTTAGAATTGACTTAAAACGATTGAAAATAAATTTGTAATTGCTAAAAATTAGGACACAAATATTCATGATTAAAATAATTTTAGACATAATACTAAACAAAAATATTTTTTCATACATAAATAATAAATAAGTCTCATATTATTGCTACTTTGCTGTATATTTGAATTTATACGAAAGTACCTATAATAACAAAGCGATAAAACGTTATATACAAATTTAACAAAAAGTTTCCTGCAGAGGTAATTCTACAATGTTTAATGGAAAATAATAACCATATATACAGACTGTTTTAAAAAGTGACCCTAGTTTTGAAATAATTATAACACATTTATTTCATTATTGAATTTGATGATTTACAGTACGTATAAAATAAAAGCTTAAAATTGTTCCTATATATTGTGCTGTAGAGTATCAAATTTAAATCTTGATATTAAAAAATCAAATTTAAATAATGCGGTCGTACAATTGAGGCTATTAAATATTTTTAAAATCTCTCCAGAGAAATGCAACAGTTTATATGAACAGCGACTGAAATATACCATACTAGCGGAGGTACCCGGCTTTGCTCGGGGGATACATAGGGCAATACAATATCAGGAAACAAACAAAATTTCAAGTAAATAATTTATTCTGATGATTCAGTAGGAAAAAGCAGAGAGGAGAATTATGTTGAAAAATGCCTTCTTTGGATAAAATAGGGGTCAACCCAAGGGGGCTAACAAGTTTAAACCTGCCTACAGTTATAAATAAACCCCAGTAGAAGTGACCTCTCATAATGTAACAGATTTTACTTATAAATTCCTAGGCATACTACTCTCAATTTTATTAGTAGTGAAATAAAACCGTAGAATTTTTAAACATAGTATTTTTATTAATCATTTTATAATAGAAAGAAAAACTTTAAATTATTTAAAACGAGGTTAAAACATCCGAATGAATCTGCTGATTCCAAATCTGTCCTTAGTTGTTCTCTGGAATCAACCGTTCAAAATTGATGCCCCCCCCCACACACGCAGACACACAGACAACTCTACTTTTATATACTGTATATATTATAGAAACTGCACAATGATTGGACGGTCTACAAATTGCCAGGGTATTAGATCACGGAAATAATCTTTCAATGTAATCCGTAAACCTGTGAAGCGATGCTTAATAACATGACAAATTTCGCCTCATCAAAACAAAAATCAGGAACATGTAGACCCCGAAGTGCAAGAAGTCAGGAAGTGATCGAAGGAGTTAAAGATGAACAATTGTACGACACAGACCGGTCATACAGTGCTTGGCGCAATTGGAGGGAAAACCACATCATTTTCAGAAATTATTTCCCACATTGTGCAGTGTGGCAAGTTTTATGACTGTTGGCAAATCGGAATTGTATATGGGGAATTATTAATGAACGTCTAAGTAATGCATTTTCACCAATTGACGAGCTGACAGCCTCAAACCTGGCAAGGAGTAAGTCGCAGAGCTGTGTTAAAATATTTAATAATCTGAATTATACAGGTAATTTTTTAAAATTTGAACTCTTTTACAAACAAGGATTCAATTTAATACTCTACAGCACAATATACAGCCGGCATCTTGATAAAATAGGAATCGTTCTAAGCTTTCATTTGACACATAAATCATTAAAATTGGTAATTAAATATAAATGCGTTATTCGGATTTGACAGCTATGGTCACTTTTTCTAAATGTCATGCATTTTCTATAAAAACGAACAAAACCGAAAATTACAGAATGATCAACGAAAAACTACTAAATGTAAATAAACATTTGTTTATAAAGGGAAATCGTAGTTGGTCGTGGACAGATAATTGTTCTCAAACACGTTTCAATCAAACAGAAAACATGTTTTTTAAGCCAGGGACACTTCTATATACAGTATATTGTCATTGGTTATTATTGAACAGTATTTTTTATGAAAAGAAAAATAACTATAAGCATATCCCCAGATGTACGTATGGTTATATTGTTAATAAAAGTCTAGTACATACATGAACAGAAATTTACTATAAAACAAGCAATTGTCTGCATATATACTTTTCTACTAATAAAATAATTACAACGAAATAAATCTGTATAGATGAAGTTATCTATTAACAGCCGTAATACATCAGTGTAAGAAGAAAATGCCTGCACATTGTTATATAGCACGTATTTGGTGAATGTGTGTTGTTGCACAAAAATGCAATTAATGAGTTTTAGTCAACAAAAATAGTTTGGTATAATCTATATATATATGTCTCCAAAAGCCTGTAAAACACTGTATATGTTAAAAGCGACAGATGTAACTCATTAATGAATCGACACTCACAGCTTAAAACAAATGTGTTATTAAGCAAAATTGCAAACCACTCTTTATTAATATCATACTTTTTTGCTTTCTTCTAGATTGTCATATAAACAATAAATACAGTTTGTCAGTGTTTGAAATAATGTGAATAAAGTACCAACATATTAAATTTATAGTGATACAGTTTAAATAAATAGGTTTCGGTAAACTATAAAGGTCATGTATTTATTTTATTCAGTTAATAGCAAAAACGGAAAAGATTACTCAGTGAAAAACCACCTTCTCTGACCACCCCCGAAAACTTCACTGTTTGGATAAAAATGATTTGATGATCATATCTGCATATTGATTTCAGTACTGGAATTATCGTTTTTTTCTACTTCTGACAATGCTGATGACGCTCATTGATCTTTTTCATTTAAATGTGCAATATGAATTGCGAAAACTGAGCTGTCGTCTTTCAGCGTTTTTATTCGCTTTCTGATATAATATTTGTCCGTTCGTATAAGACTCTTCTCATGACTGGGAAATTGCAATCTATTTGCGTTGAAATAATTGAAATGAATGAATGTATTTACAGCGAGACTTTAGATTCAAGTTGATGTTGTTGCAATTTTCGATCGAGTAGAGGCGTCAGCGCCCCGACCTTCAGGAGGAAAGAGAGAGAGAAGAAAAATAATAGATTAAATAAAGAAAAGAGAGAGAAAGAGTGAAAGACAAAAAAGAAAGCAAGAAGCGAGAGAGAAGAGAAGTTAAAGAGTAAGATAAAAAGAAGATAGGGGGATGACATAAAAATGAAAGAGAAGAGGCAGACGAAAGAGAGAGTAAGAAAAGAGAGAAGAGAGGAAAAAATAAAGAGAAAAGGAGAGAAAGAGAGAGAGAAAGAGAGAGAGAGAGAGAGAGAAAGAGAGAGAGAGAGAGAGAGAAAGAGAGAGAAATAAAGAGAGAAAGAGAGAGAGAGAGAGCGGAGGAGAAAGAGATGAAGAAAGCGAGGAGAAAGAGGAACAAAAGAACAGAGAGCTAGTAAAGATAAAAAGAGGAGAGAAAAATGTGAGAAAGAGATGACAGAGAAAAGATAGAAAAAAACAGTAGGACGACTTGAGAAACGTAACAGCTTGCTCGTCGGAGCAGTATACCACAGCCAGCAAAAAGTGGGAGCATGTGCCACTTAAGTCAAGTCGCAAAGTTTCCCGTCTATCGTACTTAACATGCACGCATCAAAGAAGACAAATTAGTAACCCATTCCGCTCGCTGATGGAGCTCAGAGCTTACTGAGTGGATCCCTTGAGGATTGGCTCGTGGTGAAGATTCCGCCCCCGCTGCTCAACGCCGAGGACGCGTCCATCTTGTCCAGCTCGCTCCTATCGGACGGCAGAGATTCGGCTCCGGCATTCTCAAAGGCACTACTGGGTGGGACCATGGCATAGGGCTTCCCCGAAGTCATCTGTTGTTGGTGCTGCATCAGATGGGGGTGATGGTGGTGTACGTAAAGCTGCTGTTGACTTCCACTATACAAGAGGGCCGTTTCTTGGCCCCCACCGCCGCCGTGGGAATGCTGGTCCACATTACCCGGAGCCGGATAGAGATCTTCCACCGGCCGATAGCCGCCCGCTGAAGAGACCATGGGCCCGCCGTTTCTGGAGAATGACGAGTTGATGGGGTGTGGCCGACGACTGTTCGAATTGGGGAGAGAGGAAACACGAAATTTGAGCATCATACGAAGATGAGAAGACAATGACGAGCAATGTCTGTCAACTCACAGGTGAGGACGAAGCTCACGTATCAGTGAGAATCACTTTTAGACTGCAAAGAAAGTTACTATCACCACCCCGAGTGTCAAATTACTTTTTAGGAGAGTTGGCGTGAGAGAGATAGAGAGTGAGAAGACCAATATCAAAGGAGAGAGGGATGACCGTATCAATGAGAGGTGTAGGCTGCTCGTACGCAAAAAGAGATATCTTCACACGTATGTGATTGAATAATTCCACACTAATTTAATTCCTCCTCCGCTTCTCTTACGTCGTCGGTCAGCGGCGATGAGTAATTAATTTTGGCACCGCTTGCTTCTCTGAGTCTCTTTGTCCCTCTCTGACCAAAGTGTTCTCAATGAAAACCGAAGTCGATATGTGTTTCCTTATATGTGAAGGAATGCGGAGAGCGGCCGGATGTCCAGTATGCGTATGGCCACCACACGCGAATGGAAAAGTAAACGTAGCAAAGCTTTCTCTCTTTTTCTCTCAACCTCTCTGCAGATGGCTTGGGTGTGGTTTGAGTCCTACAGTACGTGTGTGTGTGTGGATGAAAACACAGAGAGAAGGTGTTTAAAATCAGTAAGATAGCAGACAGACTCGAAAATCGTAACAGTTGTGCTATGCTGATTAAGAAAGAGAGCACTTTGGTACTGCAATCAACCGTACGCGTATGTGGGTTAAAAACTGACGCTCGTACAACTCGCTAACTATCGGTGCATTGTACAAACTGCACACCGGCACTGTTGACTGTTTACTCAGGACATCGATGTGTAAGTGGTTCGAATTCCGAGCTGCCAACCATGGTTACCAGAGTAATCATAATTTAATGACAAAAATTGTGAAGAAACTGCATATGTAAATATATCGTGCCCATTTTTTTAATATTCAGATATATCGAAGCACCCTCACGTCATAGAAAAGCAGGCTTTTAAAGATATGAAAATGTTTATCAAATATTTAATAGTATAATCTTTAAATATATGTATAGACAGACATAAAAACACCTTTCTGATATTTAAGGAAGATGTAGTATTAATAAGCTATTTTTAAATGTATACTCGAGACAGCTCTAAGCCTTGTTTACAGTATATATAGCGACCATCAAACTTTTGTATGGTTGTTTTATCCGAAAACCCAAATATAAATAAAGGAAGTGTGTCGCCATTAAAACGGTGACTAAGCAAAGATGAAGGCCAATTTATAAATCATCCATTATAGTTGCATAACCCCGCGAAATGACTGCCAAATAACATTGTAATATTGGGCCACGTGAAAACGTTTACGTGTAATAGAAACTAAAGACAATACATGGAAATTAATTTTAAAATATCCTATAATAATTCCAACAAATGGACAATGTGTAACCAATGCTAATGAGGATAACGTCATGTTTCAGCGGCACATGTGTACCTGATTTGGCATAGAATCAAAAATGTTACAGTCGGTTAAGCAAATCTCCATATCCAATTCAATCCAATCCAAGATAGCTTTTCGAATGGTTGGCTTTGCTCTGCAAGTTTCTTACTGATTCAAACACGTTTCAGCACATTTTGGAGAAATTATTTTAAACAAATGAAAAATGAAAACAAAACTTACATATCTACTCTTAATAAAAATTATTGTCATCATGGTGTGTTACATTAGTTTAAAAACCATTGTAATATTTTTTGTTACTTTAACGTAACAAACTAGAGTTTGTTAATAATTTGTAAAAGTTGAAAATATTTTATTTTATTGCATCTTTGAAAACGTTCAACGGAAAATGATATAACCAAATTACATAAAAACGATAACGAGGAGGCAGAAGTGGCACCACCCACTGGTGTGTGTGTGTGCGTGTGTGTGTGTGTGTGTGTGTGTGTGTGTGTGTGTGTGTGTGTGTGTGTGTGTGTGAAGAAGTGCACCCTGCCATTTGATGTTGTATTGGGTAGCGGTGAGTCAGTAAATCATCAGATCCCCCTATTCGACCTGTTTCACTTTGCCGAGAAAAGTCAGCAAACATGTCTGGTGGCAGGAAAAACAACAGCGGCAATGTCGGGCGCGATTATCTTCAAGCAGCAGTCATTAGGGAGCCTGGGTGCGTTGGAGCGAACGAGGGAAAACATGAGCCCCGTTTTGGGACTCCCGCACAGCGGCACTGACTGAACACGTCATTTCCTCATCCAGTATCATCTGTATAACTGCTGTGTCCCTGTTTGCCTCAATAGTTCTATGTTGTGATGATCCTAACTCAATTAAATTATCTTTCCTATAGCCTTGAGAGATTTGAAATATGTATATAGTTGCTTTTTTATTTTTTGCAGAGTAACTGATAGTTTGCAAGAAATGTTAGCAAAAAAGAGAGATATTCCTTTCCTCACTTCATCGCATTATAATTACTGTACAACAGATACAGAAAAACTGTTTTCAAAATGAGCGATTGATAATTCAATTGTGGTAGCCATTATCCTTTAAAAACCTGTCATAATTACTGGTGTTTTTACTAAAGACTTAACTTTTGCCTGGGATTTCTTTATTTTTCATTTTCATCTTTTGTCTCCTTCTTTGGCATTTTAAAAATCACATTAAAGAACACCATACAAAATGGCTACCACTACATAATTATAGTATCAACCACTGATTTTTTTAATATTTTTATGAATTTAAATTTGTTTTATAAGCATCTTAACTTTTTATGAAATATTGATTTTTACGAATGGAAACAACATACATAGACAAATGAATGCCAAAAAAGTTCCATAACAATTTCATGCTCGTCTTACAATAGGCATCATCAAAGCATCGAAGTTCTTGAAAATTTGAAACCACATACGAAGAAAAAAGTACAACGCAAACCAGAAATATGTCCATGTAAAACAAAGCATTAAAATAATTTCAGGAAAAATAAACTAGCAGAATTTGAACAAATAGTGTCAATGTAAGCAAATACAATTTTCATAAAAAGCGGTTCATTAAATCATAGGTTCAAAGAAGATTTAAAATTACACAATAAACTAAAACTACAGACAAGTAATTAGAATAGATTCATTAAAGACGGCGAGATAGAAAAAGCAAATAAGGGTTTCATGGCTTAGTAGTAGAGTAGGATTGGTCAGAGCTGTTTTACCTGGTTAGGTCTCAACATCAATCCAAACCTGGTTTCTAATTGTAAAGCATATCTTCTTCCTTCTTGTAATGGATCTCAGAAACACTGCTTTAGGATGGAACATTTCCTTTCTGACTAAATATGCAATAACTTCTCGGTCAACTTGTTTGTGGCATATTTTCGGTGATCCTTGGTTTAGGCTTTTGCGATTTTTCAGAGTGAACGGGTTATGGACTGAAAGTGACACCTTATTGCAAGATAACTCTTTCCATTCAATAGTCGTTTTTCATCGCGTATTGTTTCGTTAATGGTGTTTAAACTGCGACATTTATTTTCCATCTAAACGTTCTTGAAGATTCATTCATTCATTCATCATCATCATAGACAGCAATTGTCCTTGGATGCACAACACTTGACACACACGTCCGCCACCGATCT
>JAUYWV010126080.1:0-11421 GCA_032274565.1 Nematoplana nigrocapitula
TCATTATCTTCAAAGATTTCAGTGAAACAAGGAAAATCAAAATCGACTGATGCATCCATGGTTATAATGATAAATGTCGAATAAGCTAATTTTTATTGATATGGTTTAAATTTATAATAATCAATGGAATTTGAAGAATAACTTTATAATTCACTTGTCTTATACTTAAATCACTCCGGCTTCGCCGTCGTGATTTAAATAACAACGCGTGAATTTTCATCAATTATTCTTCAAATTCCATTGATTATCATATACATGATGGAAATTAAATTACGCTAAAGATTAAAAAGTTTTCATAGATATTGTAATTCGCGACAAAATGTCAAAGAAAAGAAACAACTTTTGGATCCCAGTCAGGTGCTGCCAAGAGAATGAAAGTATCGAAACGAAGAAACAATATCCCGCGAACGCGACTGCAAAACCCACCCACAGCGCACTGTCATGTCCGTCAACAAATAGACGCTGCATGAATGTCCCAAGCCCCCGCAGTGCGCTGCCCGTCATTAAACAAACGCTAAGGGAGCCACAGGTTTCGTTTTTATGCACTTTTATACACCTTTGTAGACTGCCAGATCTTTAGGTCAGTTAAACCGGTTATTATTCGATTTGAATATTTATTGCGCGTGATATTTTTTGGTTATATTCCGAGCTAGCGGACGCGTTTAACATTGAGATTTTGCCGAAAATTCCAAGACTTTAATTAGTTGCAATTAAATGCATTATAAATATTGTTGCAGACTTGTCTATGATATTGCATTAAGTATCAGATTTGTCAATAAAAAATACTACTGTTTACTTATAATTGATTATTTACAGTGTTTTTAATTTACATGAATTAACCTTTCGTGTCTCAGATTTTTTACCACGAATGGCGGTTGTCTTTGGCAGCGGTTGAATAACCTACAGTATAATGGACCTTGGAGACACTCTTAATTGTTTTTCAGTTTGTGCCTCTTGTTCGTGATCACAAGGGGCCAGCACAGAAGAGCAACGACATGTAATCGGGAATGTGGAGTTGAAGCACAATGGACTTCCATTTAGGACTACTAATTAGGCAGGCTGCACTTTGTACTACTTGAGAATCATCCAATTTATTTCGCTACACTGCCATAAGGTTATTAATCTCTCTCTCTCTCTCTCTGCCTAAAAGTGGCCTCCTCACGCCTTGCTGTATATATAGTAACAAACAATTGAGTTGTTTGCTACATCCCTGAGCGGCGAAGCAAAGCAAGCAGTGTGCCAGGGACAGGTACTGTCCGTCTCCTGGAGTATTACTCAATCGATTTTTTCATAGAAAATTAAATTACACAATGTTCAAGTTAAATAGAAGATATATATAATTTAGCAATTTCACAACTAGTTCCGACAAACTTCCCACCGTACTTTTTTATTAAGGCCGTTTTCATTAATGAGAGTTCGTACGTTACCTGGTTACCTGGTGCCGTCAAGTCGAAACCGACTTTTGGCGACTCCCCGGATGAATTTCCTCCATTTAGTGCGATCTTCTGTCATGTTGCGAAGGTTCCCCAGATTCCTTCCAGTGTTTCTGCAAATGCAGTCAATCCACGTCGTTTTGGGTCTACCTCTTCTCCTCGTCCCTTCTGTCTTCCCTGTCATTATTTGTTTCTCTACTGAGTCTTTTGTTCTGGAGAAATGGCCGAAGTAAGACAATGGTTGAGCAGAGCGGTGTTTTTGGTCCAATCTCTTTCACTACATTTTTTCTGTTGGTCATATGTTGCGTCCAGCTAACTCGTAGCATTCTTCGCCAGCACCATTGCTTGAATGTGTCAATCATTTTCCAGTCTTTTTTGTTTAGAGTCCATGATTCACACCCATCAGTGAAAATTGGATGGACTAAAGCACAGACTAGTCTTTTCTTTAGGCATTTGGTGATGGTATTGTCGTTCCAAATAGTTCGTAGCCCAGTCATTGTATTTCTCGCCATTGCAGCTCTTCTTCTGATTTCCTTTCTGCATCCTTCCGATGGTGTTCTCTGCGCTCCCAGTAGCTCAAATGACTCTACCACTTCCATTTGCTCGCCATCGATTTGGAAGATTTCTTTTTGAGCATTAGTCATTAGCTTGGTTTTTTTCACGTTGAGTTTGAGATCATATTTCTCGCTTTCTTTCTTGATCTTATTAATAAGAGATGTTATGCCTTCTCTGCTTCCTGCTATTAGAGAAGTGTCATCAGCGTAACTAAGATTATTAATCTTTAGTCCTCCTATGCTGATTCCTGCTTCCGCGAGTTCTTGATCTTCATCTAATGCGTGATTAAAAAGATAGGGCGACAGAATGCATCCTTGCCTGACCCCCGTTCCGATGTTGAATAACTCAGTCTCGCCACATGGAGTTCGGACCTTGGCTGTTTATTGATGATGTAGTTCTTTTAAACTGGTAACTAAGTGTTCTGGTGCTCCCATTTTCTGCATGATATTCCATAGTTTTGAATGATTCACACAATCAAAAGCCTTGCTGTAGTCAATAAAGCAAAAATAGATATTTTGTTGGTGACTGTTTACACTCTCTAACATCCATCTGACATCCGCGATGATATCTCTCGTTCCTCTTCCTCTTCCGAATCCTGCTTGATTCTGAGGTAGTTGTTCATTTACGAAGTTTTCAATGCGTCTTTGGATTATTTTGAATAGAATCTTGCCTTGTGTGTGTGAGATTAAAGCAATTGTTCATACATTGGTAATATATTTTTCTCCTAACAAAATGTCTCGCAAAGTGTGCATTCTAAATACAGAGGAGCAGATAGGAATAAAGAATGGAGAATGTTGATGAATTTTAGCTGTTGGTTTGGTAGGATAGAACAGTAAATACGGGGGGGGGGGGTTCTAAAATCCCGATGGTTCAGGGGAAATAGAGTCATTGAAAGCAAGTTTCTGAGAGAGAAAAAAAGTTCAATATATTTAAAATTTAAAAAAAATTAGGAAAGCTTGTAAGAAATTGGGAATAAAGGTTGAAATAATAATATGTGATTAAAATTAAGAGTTTGGGGGCAAATTCCCATCCACCGGCCGAGTGGTCATGCACATACTGTAATAATTTGTAGAATAGGGATATGGCAGGCACCAAAGTAATCGAGGTTATATATATATAGTCCCATCTACATTAACAAGATAAAAAAATTAAAACCAATCACCAGTTGATTAATTCATCAAGCTAGAACCAGCAGCGCCTCCACACTGACACCCTCTTAAGGGTTCCTAATGTTTTAGTAGTTTGAAGTGCAATAAATATATACAATCTAACCTGGTTATCTCTCCCCTCAGTATGCCGCCAAACTCGCCTCTCATCATGGAAAGTACCAGTTCGTATTACGATGTCTTTGAAGTGAAAATTGTGTTTGTCTTAATGCTAAACGAAAAAGGAATTCTGCGATTATTTTATGAACAATTCATGAAAAACACAGCAGGAAAATGCTACTGTGTTTAGTGCGAAATTTGGTCAGTCAAACTGGAGAAGTGTGGCGGATATCATAGCGAGTACAGAAAAGTGGATGCAATATGGTGGTCCCAGCAGTGGCTCAAGGAAATTGCAACTTGGACAGCATTCCTATCTGGAGACGGCACTTCAGCTGTGGTTCACGACAGTACGGTCGCAGAATGCTGTTTTGCGTGAGAAGGCCAAACACTTTGCAAAATGAACTAGCCGGCGTCACCGACTTCCAGTACTCTAACGGATGGCTGCAGTGTTTCAAGTCGAGGTGTGGCATTGGCAACACAATGAGCTGCTGTGAAAGCGCTCTCGTTATAAGGGTAAATATAAAAAATCACATAGTGCATGCCCTGTGGGTGCCAAAAAATCAGCTCTTTCCTGTTGATGGTCTAGGAGGAGATAGCGAACAGGCAGCTCTCCATGTTATCACATACCGAGGATTTTCGCATTGTAGCCTTCCAAAGGATGGTGGCTCGTGCTCCCAGCTGCCAGGGGTGGTGGTGGTGGACACGGCAGTCCAGTACCACCGCGCTCCTCCTATTGGTCAGCTGCTGGCTGGCGACCTTCACCTCGGGCCAGCGTCTAAAGGCCAGCAAGGCTGGTGAGCGCTCCCTGGTCTTCCAGCGCTGTCTGCGGCGGTGCTATTCGGTCAACTGCACACAGGCGCACACAAGCGGCGGAGTGCTGCCAATCGCCTGGACCTGCCCGGATGATTGCCAGTACACGTGCATTTGGCGAGCTGTGAGGGCCTTCGAAATGGACCGGACCCCGCTGCCCCGGTTCTATGGAAAGGTCGGTGACAGAGAGGCCTGCTCTATTTTTTTAAATCCTGAGCGAATACTATTGTTTTCACTGCATTAATTCTATTATTATGTATAATTTCTCAATACTACTTACAGTAGTATAATGAATAATTAACGAAACATTTATGCTAACAGATTAATTCTCTACCTGTATTTTTCCTTAAATGATACTTATTATTTTTCCTTGTATGCGATTTCTAAAGAACTTCAATTTTCCATGCCGTTATCAATGTTAGGTTCGCACTTTTCCGTCGTGACTGCTGCTGCATTCGGTGATAAAGCCTATAATATAGCCTGGGTAAGACCGTCGTTATGAATGTTAGGTTCGCACTTTCACGTCGTGTCTGCTGTGCACTTGGATGATGCATCCAGTGACATTGATATTATCGATAATATGTTTATGTATTAATAGTAATATTATAGTAGTGTATAGAAAGAGGACTTTGAAAGTTTTTTTTCGGAAATGTCATGTTCAACAAGTATTCCGCCAGCAAACCGGGTTCGGGGTTGCTGCCCCTCGTCATTGCTGTGCAGTTGTCGAGTTCGACTGTTGATCACGGGTACGGGTTCGAATTCTACCCAGTACTGATGAGGGGCAATAACCCCGAAACCGGTCTGCTGGTGGATATCTTGTCGAATTTGCCATTTCTGAAAAAGAAAATGTATTTACATGTATGCCATTTTTTAATTTTGTGAATAAAGATGGCTAAACACAGCTAATAGAGTTGCGGTGAGACAGGCGTCTAAGAATTTGATTAAAAATCGGTGGTACACCCAAAATTTGAGCGCAATTTAACTGTGCAGTGCTAAAAGTTGTTTAAACGTCGATTGCGGGCGCAAAACGGAACACAAATTAACTGCGCAGTGCTAATAGTTGTTTAAACATAGATTGCGGGCGCAAAATGGAACACAATTTAACTGCGCAGTGCTAAAAGTTGTTTAAACATCGATTGCGGGCGCAAAATGGAACACAATTTAACTGCGCAGTGCTAAATAATTGTTAAAAAATCAGTGGCGCGCGTAAAATAGGACACAGTTTAACTGCGCAGTGCTAAATAATTGTTTAAAAATCGGTAGTGCGTAAAATAGAACACAGTTTAACGTGCGGCGTGCGCGACAAATGAGAAACCTTTCTGTCCTGCTGTTTTATTACTTGGGTATTTTGTTACTTTCTGATATGATTTTATGTCTATAATATAAATTTCTAATCTGATGGTATTAATACATTGTATCCCTCCGTATATGCCAAAACCACACAGTTGAAGAACATATTGTCCTAGCAGTTGGAATGAGAATTATCTTCCATAAATCCAGGACCGAATGAATTAGTTGATAAAGGTGGTGTAAAACTGCACATCAAAGGAAAAACACAACTAAAAAGCTATTTTAGGACATAGCTCAGAAAACCAGTTTAAGCTTGTAGTCAGTGGATGGTAATAAAATAGTGTGCACTGTGCAACTGTTTGACTACACACTATCAAGTGAACGCCAGAAAATCAGGTCATAAATGCCGAACCCTTGCGTGCCCTCCAGTATGTCAGTTATACAATTATGCTTTTGCAAGTACTGTAGTGACAATAATGGAATATTCAAAGGAATACTTGCTGTCTCAGAAATAGCCAAAAATTGTATAAAATTGATGACATCAAACTCAAATATGGAATTTCGAATAATTACAGTCCTGGTACATTTTAACTGGTGCGTGGGAGGCCTGGTAGTAAGCATTTCTGCGCTTATAGTTCGAAACAATTGACAGTATGATTGAATGCAGTTGCTACTGAGTTTAGAAATATACAAAATAACATAAATTTGGGCTCTATAGATATGTAGAAAATGCAAAGTTAGGATATAATGTCTGTAGACATGAATATCGTGCACTCAGGGTTTACATGTAACAAATGTCATCATTATTTTAAATATAACTAGAAGGTAGAAAACAAAACAGAAAGAAATTCCCAAACTGAATTCATTAATGTTAGTATCACTTTTCAGTGCTTTCAGCTCGTGCCAGTGCCACAGTTTTGAGTGCAAGGTGCTTCATTTTTACCATTTTTGTTCTTTTTAATCACATTTTTATATTTTTGTTTTTCTTTAAACGGGTTTCACTTTCGCCAGAGCGAATGTGTGCGAACGTCATATTTATTTGTGTATACTTGTGTCCACTTTCAGTGGCCTCTCGTCCGGTTTCTCTACATCCAAGAGCCCGCCTCCGCGTTCCTCTCCGCTCTCAATGTCCTTGTCACCATGATCGCCCTCCTACAATTCTGCCGTTCCGTCTCCTCCAAAGCTCCTCTCTTCCATGTCTGGATCATCGCCGGACTGGTAGGTGCATGGATGTGCTGTTGTACTTGTGCTACAATGACAACTCACTGCTCTCGTACAGCCGCCTTCTCATGGCGGGGAGTCCTGCTCCGGCTGGCAAAGTTCTGCATTCCCTCTGACCTACGCTTTCTCTCTCTTTCTCCCTCATCTCCTCCCTCTTTCCCTCTCTCGTCCTCAGGGATTACAATGAATATAAATCACTCCCTCTAGAGACGAATTGATGCTTAAAACCGGTGGGACTGCGCTTGTTTGGATAGATGTTTTGCTAAAATTACCTAACCTCGTTCTTAGAAACCTTTCCTATAGCAGTAACGGTTCACTGATCTTTGTTTGGTGTGCTGTCCACGCCTCCAATTGTTGTCTATATTTAGCCAGACAGCTACATGTAATGTCGTTTCTTGAGTGTTCCTCGAATATATTCCATGTTCCTATACTATAGCTTTCGTATGACACCAAATAGTGCCATATACGCTGCCCAGATTTAAAATTTATTGTGTGATTAATAAGAAATGCGCCATATACAAGACATATACTGTGTTGACAAAATTAAAACGCCTCACAATAGGAAGAATATCCGATACATTCATTTGCTTTGCCCTATACTTTAACTATGGTCTACGTGTGTTCCTTCCTTTTGAGACTTTGGTTTACTACCCGATTGTGTTGATCTCTATGTGTGGATGTTTCTGTGTGTCTGGACAAAGTGTCATAAAATAGCTCGATTGTCTTTCAAATGATTCCAAGTACTGACCGGGCGAGATGATGACTGGGATCAACATGCGACACTGTCACATATTAAGTCTTGTTGAATATATATATACATGCTGTATGTAATTCTTAGCACAATATTATGAAAAAGGAAGACTTTCATATTAGACAAGCTAAGTGATAAGGTGGCGGAAAAGGATTTATCATTCAGAATCTCACCCATACAATCGAATGCAGATTGCCAGCCTCAAACTTCATCTTTCAACTTTGTCTCTTCTTTTTCAGCTGAGCGCGGTGACATTCCTCAATTCCACAGTGTACCACATCAGAAATGTGAGACATGCTGAGGTAAGTAAGCTCCTGAGTCTCTTCTACAGCTACGTATTATTGTTTGGATCTTGGACAGTGTCTGATTTATTTCCCAATAATTATGTTATTACTTTATGCAGTGTTGCCTGTTCTGTGCTAGTTAAAACAGTGTGTATTTTTTTTACTTTGGCGGTGTTATTGTGTTTTTTTATCAAAATCATTTCTGTCGCCGCTATATACACAGTTAGTATCGCAAATCTTTTAATAATTATTGCGTATTGTATAGCATGATACTCGCTCCCCTGGAATTTCTGGAATTACATCACATGCTTGGAAAAGCTGTAATCGATGGAATTTCATTCAGAATTTTTTTATTAATTAGCAATTAAAAATGTTGAGAAGAATTGTTTCGAGTGTAGTGGTAATAAATACTATGGGAGTGGAGAAGCTTGTGTGAAGTTGTTGAAAGTGATGCAGTTTTGGTGATTTTGGATGGTCTAGCGGGGTGCAAAAGTATTAAAAAGTTAAATTAAATAATTTTATCACGTAACTATAAACTATCCTCGTGCGCATATAATTTGGAAATTCCAAATTTAATAGTTTTCACTGAACAATTAACTTTTTTATCTGCAGTGTTGTTTACTTCTAAAAACTGTCTGTCGTTAAGTAATTCTGACGTGTAATAACTTGTTTGCTGTTTTGCCATAAATATTGTATTACACAGTCCTGAAAATACGTCTTAGGCCACCCACGTCCAATTTGGTTGATGTGTACTCACTAACAAAAGTGAAAATATTTCAGAAATCCAAACTTATCGATTAATGCGTCTATATACAAGCTTCAATTTCAGAAACTTAACAACCGAGCAATGACAGCATTTTAAAATTTAAACCTCAGCTACTAATCGATTGTAATATATTGGCTGTGAATAAGTCTTAGGCCATTTTATTTAATAATATAAAAATGCCGAACAAACAAAAGGCTTTATTCCAAATGTATTTTCACAGTGCAAACAAGGAAAAACATACTTCAGTACTTTGTTGCTCTACCTTTGCTGTCTCGAACTGCCTAAATTCGCCGAGGAACCGACTGGTAGAGATTTTCGATATATCTTGTCCCGTTCCTCTACTGCGAAACGCCATAGGTCATCCAGAGTTTCAGGATGCCTTTTCTAAACTGCGTCTTTCAAATCGTCCCACAAATTTTCGATTATGTTAAGATCGGAGCTTTGGGGAGGCCAGTAGGACAGTTCACGTGCCGATTTCTTTCTCAAATATTCCTTTGTGGACTTCGATGTGTAACACGTCGCCCCGTCTTGTTGAAATATTTTGCGATGATTGTAGACCTTGGGGAGATGGCTAGAATGCGTTGATATTCTTCAGAATCAACCGTTCCTTTTGTTTTTATCAACATTTTCTGACCGTCGGCTCGAATGGCGCCCCATACCATAATGTAAGGGGAAAACTTTGATGTTTTAGTGGTATATTTCTCACGGTATCTCTTTCCCGGCCGACGCCTCGCAAACCTTCGACGTTTCGGGCGCAGCTCCAATTACTTGCTTTCGTCACTGAAAATTACACGGGACCAATTCAAAGCGCTCCATGTATGATGACGGTTAAACCACACTAATTGTTTGCGTTTATGAATGTTCGTCAGATGCGGACTTTTGGATGAAAATCTTCCAAAAGGTTTGTATTGACGTAAAATCCAAAGGATGCAACTCGGAGTAACCATTGTCATATTTGTCGATGCTTGAAGCTCGCGGGATGTCATAAACGGGTTTGATTTCGACTCTATACTGAGCTTTCTTGTATCCCTTTGTGTTAATTTCGCAGGTCTACCAGGTCGGATGTTGTCCTCGGGGCCTATTTCCTTTCGCGTATTTCTAAGGATGTGCTATACAGCACAACGGGAGACATTAAATTATTTTGCAGTCTGTCGTTGAGACTTACCCTGGCTAATTCTTGCTAAAATTAGTTGACCTTTGACCAAAGATATTTTCATCATTGTACATCAATTTTATCGGGGCAGTGTATTCAGTTGTAACCTTTTTATTCCCTGTAAAATGATAAATGGAGTTTCATACCGTATGAAGTTCGTAGACGCTTTGAAGACGGTGATATACAAATGGCCTAAGATTTATTCACAGCCAATATATTATGATCGATTAGTAGGTGAGGTTTAAATTTTAAAATGCCGTCATTGCTCGGATGTTAAGCTTATGAAATTGAAGCTTGCATATAGACGCATTAATCGATAAGTTTAAATTTCTGAAATATTTTCACTTTTGTTAGTGAGTACACATTAACTAAATTTTACGTGGGTGGCCTAAGACATTTTCAGGACTGTACCACTAAAAGCGCAGTTGATCGTCCTGATATTCTAGTAGTCCTTGTACAAAAACCTACTAAACGACAAGATCTTTATTGTCATTGACCAGCATTCTGGAACTTTGAAGGGTCTGTTCTCGAATAATACGTACCAGTATATTATGCTTAGCGCATTTCAAAACGACCAATTGTAGAAAGAGAATTTAGCGAATGTTGTTTACCGGGAACTTAGTGTAGTGGTTGAAATTATGTTAATCAGATAAACAAGTCATGTCTTCTGCTCCTATTGACGTTTTCCATCCTCATGCCACACTGGATTTTATATGTTTGATCAGTGTACAGTAACAAAAACACTTGTTACACATACAGAGATGACCGAACACATTTATATTTCGCTTTAAAAATCCAGACCGGCAAAGAGACCGTCTTTTAAGATGTGAGGATGCTTCACTTGTCAAGCCAAGTTAAAGAATCCGACATAAAATAAAATTTGGAAATTGTTTTCAAATGGCTGATTACTCGTACATCTGTAGCGTCGTCGGAATTCCACAATTACGTACAGATGAGTTGCTTAGCAACACCGCCAGTCTATACATATTGAATAAATTAAAAAATAAACTCTATATGCAATCAGTATTGTGAACTATGCTTTCAAAGTGTGCCTCTAAATTTATAGGACTATATGTTTTATATTATACCAAATTTATGTTAGGCAATCGATATTAACGATTGACTAATTTAAATCGACTTTGATGACTGTATACAGACAGACAGACAATTTATAGAGATGCGAATACGTATCTAAAAAGTTGAGATAATATGACTGTTAAAAAAATCCTCTTTTTACAGCGTTTGTCAGTAGAGGATATTTTTACGGTTTTTTTATTTCTTTATTTTCATAGGCTTTATTCTGTTTATTTAAATATTCGGATTTGAGAAAACCGCGTCGTTTCACTGTTTGTTTCCTATCTGACTGACTGTTGTTTTTAGCTTTCCTTATGTGAGCTCTATATGTCGTAGTTATGCAAAAAGTAGAGCTCTGTTTTATTGAGCATGTCGACTCGGAGTACGTCTCCCGCACTTCACTGCATTCGGCGTCCTAAATAGACTGCTATATATTTTCTGCAGATGTCCATATGCATATTATTATAGTGCACTAGCTAAATACATAACTCTGTAATTCATTTCTATAAATTAATGCATATATTTTTTAGTATTTATACGAAATATCTATAGTCTTCTATACCTATCATTAAAAGTATTGCGCTTCATCTACACTTATAAGTCCAACTTCGGAAGTCATTATCAAATATATTCTACTGTACAGAAGGCACGAACATAGGTTCATCACATCGCTTCTCAGGATTAATCATGAACTCTATTAACTCATACTAATGCAATGCTATGAATTCCTTTGAATCTTTAATCCCCCTCACACACACACACACACACACACACACACACACACACACACACACACACACACACACACACACACACACA
>JAUYWV010126091.1:0-11421 GCA_032274565.1 Nematoplana nigrocapitula
CATAGGAATCGGATTGCGCGGCACAGCTATTTTAATTTAAAATTTTTATGTTAAAATAGCTGTGCCGCGCAATCCCATTTCTATGCTAGCTACACACTACAACAGAGAGCGAATTGAACCGACATAAGCCCCCTACACTAATGAGGGAGGATCTGGTGGCGCTCGCTTCGCCTGGTCGAGCCTCTCCTATTGATCCCTGTATGACGTGCGGTTTTTTGTTTCATCCTCGCATATACTCTGTTGTGCTTTGTCTGTCTCTGTCTGGCTGTTGTGTGTTGTGTGCTCCGTGCTGATCCACCAGGAGCACCCAGACGAAGAGGTTTTTTGCACTTCTCATTTTCTCGGATCGATAATTCGGCACTGCATATGTAATATATACTGTACCTACCAACAGATCTTTGTAGACTGACGGCGTGTTTTGTTTCTTTGGTTGAACAGGGAGGTAACTGCAATGTTGCCTTAGAGCGCTTTTTAGGACCATTGGGCATTTCTCGTGATGGCATTCTTCATTCCTTCTCTCCAATTTCTCGCGTTATCCATCCACCATTGAAATCTCCTCCGTCCTCTCCTTCCTTTCTGGAACTGATACAATGCAATGCTCCACATCAGAACTTTCGCAAGCTTTGCTTTCAAACTCAAACTCAGCTCCCTTTGAATGCCACACTTCTACTGACAGTTTTTCTTTAAAATGTCGGAACACACAACAAAAAATGGCGGATTGTTAAATTTTGTCGGAAGGAAAATAAATGTTCGCTGTATAATTTAACGGAACATGACTTAAGAAATAAGAAATCTGTACGCCAAATACGCCAACGAGGACTTTGACAGGATCGACCATTTGGTTATTGTGATTTACCGAAATTTGAAGTTTACATATACTCGCCATTGATTTTTGAAGGTTATTCCACGAAAACTGCGTTTAATTTAATATTATAATTTTTAATAAATGTCCATTCAAATAATTTTCATTCCGACATTTATAAATACCGATCGGATATTAATAATATTACGACATTTTGCAAATACCTATAGGATATTAATAATATTCCGACATTTTGCAAATACCTATAGGATATTAATAATATTCCGACATTTTGCAAATACATATAGGATATTAATAATATTCCGACATTTTGCAAATAGCGATCGGACATTAATAATATAGCGACATTTTGCAAATACCGATCGGAAATTAATAATATAGCGACATTTTGCAAATACCGATCCGAAATTAATAATATTCCGACATTTTGCCAATACCTATCGGATACTAATGTTATTCCGATATTTTGCAAATATCAATCGGAAATTAATAATAATCCGATATTTTAATGGGATTAGATATCACTACTTTTTAAGCTCCGACATTTTTAACTGCGACATAGTTCATGTTCCGACCTTTTGACATGTATATGGGATGTACCAAATCGCTTTCTCCGGCCTCTCTGCATGGGAGTTCTATCTCAACTGCTCTCATAATTTTCTCACTAACAGTATTGAAGATGAGTGGACTTTTTTAATTTTCGGAAGAAGAGGACGATTTCCAGAAATGTTGCCGAGTCAGGTCAGGGATAGCGAACACTGCTATTAACATGCTCTACGGGCCGCGATCGATGACAGTCGAATGAATATGCTAGAGTTCTCATCTACGTAATGTTATAATTGTGAGTGGCTGTGCCTCCCTCCCCGCATCTCTCCGGGTCTCTGACAGCTCCGTATATGTACATCTGTCCCCCCTTTCCCCTCCATTCAATCTCCAGCCCCATCCGTGTGTGTTCCTCGCAATGAGATGAAAATCTGCCTCAAATTGTTCGCCAATCGAACCCGCCTCCCCTTCCACCTCTCTCTACGGTCGCTTTGTCAGGACGGCAATTTGCCGGAGCTATGCATTAATTATGAATGACATTGTTTGCCTAAGTGGAGCTTTCTATCACGCCGTCAAATCCACGGAGCGGGAGGGAGGCGGGCTGGAATCCCTTCCATCCACCAGCCAGTTCATCTAGACCCCCTCACTTCCGCACCTGGTGGGCATGCTTGGTTGGGAAATCCAATACCGCCTGCTGGTTCTGGTGCGTGCCGGTGTGTCTGTCTGTGGGTGCTGTACTTGTGGAGGTGGAAAAGTGCAGATCTACATCTGACAGGTCAGCAGGTTGGGGTGCCCATTAAAACTCTGGCGCCATGGTCCAGTCTATATGGACAGGATGTGCGCGGGTCATCCCCAAACCTGTTTAAGTAGACATTGATCAACACAAAGATTTGGTGAAAAACAGGTCACTTCGATACGCTTCTCTCGAAACATTTCTGTGATACGAGGAAACAAGAAATAGTCGCAAAGGGAGAGTAAAGACCTGCAAACGCGACGCGACGTCGTGCGATGCAAATCAATCAGACATGGAGGAAGTTGAAAGACGTAAACGAAAGAGGCACACGCATATACATGCAGTGGGGGCCCGGCCATACTGCATGCGGGTAGTGTAGGGATTGAGAAAGCTGACACCCTGGCCGGACAAGCTGCAAAAATGGATCAAGCTGGATGCCAAAAGTTGATCTGAAAACCGCAATACCTCGGAATGAGAAGACAACTCAAAAGAAAATTGGAAAGCTACCGACAACAAGAAAACTGTCATATGACCAGCGGTCCGAAGGGGCGTACCAAATGACAACATCAAAAACAACAACGAAAATCAATAGCAGAAATAATGGGTGGTATGCACCAAGGTGGATTACCTGACTTCTCAATTCACCAACGTTGCGTCGCGTTTGGTGGGCACAAGCCTTAAGCCGGGTGAGGAAGGTATTTCCAGCCCAATCTTTGTTGTGATTCTCCTTTCTCTGGGCATTGCTTGCAGAGAACTGACCTCTTAAGCTGGTGAAATGTTTAATGAGAAACGTTAAATGACTGATTTTTCACGAATTTCCCTGTTGAACATTGGACAAATAATAAACACAAACGAATTGAGGAAACTACATGAGAGACACTCATTTATGATCTAGCGTCATCTTTTCATAGATGAATGGAGTTTGTATTGCGGAAATTATCCGATGTGATGCGATAGGGTGTGGCGGTTCCCCCGTCTTGAGGAGCCGGAGCTCCCGCAGGTACGAGGGCACCGCCACGGGGTCCTCCGTCATGCAACACACTGACAGAGGCGGGGACGCCCGCCCCAATTGCTCGCAGGGCATACCTGAAGCTAGTGCTCATCCTCTCCACAATGGGGACAAACTGCAATTATCTCCATGTCCAATATCTGCAGTGCCCGCTTCTGAGGCGCGCATTCAGCGTCCCATCATCGTTCCGCGGTGACTTCTTTTTCATGAAGTCCGCACTGACTGGAGACCGTTGTTGTGGTTGTTATTACTGATCTGGGGAACGCGTCGGCGGGGAAAAGAGAGATACAGGGACAGTTAGACAAACGCTTACTATACTGGTAGGATGAAGACCAGGAATTCATTAACACAGGAGATATGCTGAAATGTTTGCTTAATATTTCGTTCATGAGAAGATGTTCTTTGCTTTTAGTTGGGATGGAAACTGGATGCCCGCGGGGATGCAATCAACGCGGGATTTGTCGCGCTGGCAATTGCGACTGTTTCAACGGCTTCAAGGGAGTCAACTGCTCAACGCGTGAGTCCCCCGCCCTTTCATCTGATGCTCCAGTGCAGGAAAAGAGATTTTAATGACCGCCTTTTCCCTATAATGTATCCTGTTCGGCTTCCACTGATCTTTCTTCATTATTTTTTATTTTTCGCTTTCTATTTCAATAGAGTGATGTCGTAATAAAGCATCAACCAGACCTAGAGCTGGAAATAACCAGCTTCTCTGTATGGATGTGGGAGTTGACCAATAGGAACTGTGCCTATACTGCCCATCTCTCCTCTGTGTGCAGCGGAAAGCGTGGTGGTGTGCAGTGGACACGGACTCTACGTGGCCGGCGCCTGTCAGTGCTACGACCAGTGGAAAGGCCGCGAGTGCGAGATCCTCTGGTCCGACTGCCTCGAGTCGACCTGCTCCGGCAACGGACGCTGTGTGGCCGGCGTCTGCCAGTGCTATCCGGGATTCGGCGGGGAGATCTGCCAGCAGAGTGAGTACTCATCTCCTTCCCTTGCCGCCTTATGCGTTAATTTCACATTCGGTCCACTGCTTGTTCGACCTTCAACTACAGTGGGCGGGGTAGAGCACAATTGCCAACGCAGAACAAATTGCATTCTCTTCTAAGTGCTCTCTCCAAAACGAAAAAGAAATATACGGTTTAAAATTATTCCCAATCATTTAGTCCCTTGTTACAGCACTTTAATTCGATCGATTTCTTCTCTTTTTCAACATTGTGAAGAAACTGGGCATTTCTATAGAGGTCAAAGAAGAACAATTGACTCTGTGACTCTGCCAGCTCACTCTCAGCACTCTTCCACAACCCCATAGTTCAAATATCTCCATCGTCTCTTCCTCTTTCCTGCCAGCTTTATTGTGCCATTCCTTTGGCAAAATCTCCTCCAGTCTAATCCGGATCTCTTCCACGCTGCGTCCTTTTCTGGTGTGATGTATGATCCCCAAGAAGCTTTCATTTCTCGCCGTCGCTTCGAGGTTGGGGGTGGATGTGTTTCTTCTTCTGTGCAGTTTGTGGCGTTCGTCTGTGTTTAGTTCAACTGCAGTGCAGCATTCAACACATTCCCAAATTGGAACATGCGGAGGCTGGGCCTGCGCTGATGTTGTGTTTGGGTTGCGGGAGTCACTTGCTCTCGTCTGTTCACCCCCTGTTCCCTGTTCTCCTCACATTAATGATCGAGGCATCCAAGCCAGCCGCCAGCGAAGCGCAAACACGACAACACTTCAGTTGCAATTTATCCCCACCATGTTTTGCCCGCAGATCAAACTGCGACTGTCATCTGTTTGTGTTGACTGTTGCCTTGTCTTGTGGTGGTGTTGTGTGCACAGTATATTCGAAGATAGATGACAACCTTGTGTGTGTCTGTACATTTGCCCGACTTGTTCTCCGTCACCTTCCGTGACAGTTTCACTGCAATCAACACAAGAACAAGAGCGTCAACGCGCTGATCTGATTGTCGGCTGGCTATGAATCGGAACAGGCGCAGTTGGTGGAAAATGGATCGCTTGTCACCCCTTGCTTGGGCAGTGCTGGGGAGGGATCCACGTCGGTATAGAGTCGACCTCTACCCCAGTTCCGATCCGGTTCATGGAACGGCGCCAGTGTAGGAAATGTACACTGCTTGCTTATGGTATAGCTAAACAGGCAACGATGTATATATGGAAATCCCGACAACACAATTGCCAGTCAGTAATCAGGCAATGGGAAATGAGCATTCGAGCAGTTCTAGCACGAGAGGCCAAGTTTATTGAGGCGAGGCGCGGTGAGTCAAAGTGTTGAGAGGTTCTGAGAGAAATCACCATATGCACAGCAGGAGCGCCAACACCTGTAATGCGGTGGAAGACAGGGGCAAGAAATTTGAAAGACCGACAAACGGCGACCTCATGCTTTCTCCCCCATGCAGCCGCATTCTCGTGGCGGGGGTATTCTGCTTCGGATGTCTTCTTTTTCTTTTTCTTCTAATTCTTCTTCACTCTACGCCTTCTTCCTCCGTTCTCGGAGATGTTGACGGGATCTGGGTGGTCCCGTCCGATGGAGGCTCCGTCTGATCCACCCTCCCCAAAAATGCCGCTGTCTTCCTTGCTTCGTTCAGCGCCGTTGAGACGTCGACAGTGTGTCCCCATAACCGTGCTCTTCCGTTGTCCCATCTATTGCACAGGCACAGTAGGTGTTCCACTGTCTCCTCTTCTCCACACGCCGTGCAGAACGGGTCCTCGGCTCTCCCTGCTCGTCAGAGTCCTTCTCTCTTTTCTCTCCTACCCATTTTTTATCTCTCTTGCTCTCTCTTCCCTTTCTCTCCCCATCCTTCACAGACAGGACACTCTCGCCAAACCCAGAACCCTCCTTCGGTCAACTACACAGAGAGAGATCCAGCTAGATGTATTCCACATCCCTTGCTTCCGCCGGGTTTGCCGCAGGAAAGAAGGCGCTGAGTTGTGGAGCAATATATCCGCATACACCTTTGGGGCTTTTAAAGAGTTGACATTGTTATTCAAAGTGAATTGACCGATGAAAAGGCCGCGAAAAAGGGCCAACCTAACCTGTGCGACCGAAGTGAAGCTCATGGTCTGCGAAATCATTGCCAGATATGAAGGAGGAGTTTGGAAGCCTCAAGCTGAGGCAGGATCACCTTGGCTCGCATCCCAGTCTACATTCTTATTGATTCTATACTGTGTAGTATTGGCGCGTCTCGCCCTCCGATCTTTCTTTTCTCATCGCTCGGAGAATTGGGAGTTTTTAATTTGCCATTAAAATGATTTATGGTATCTCATTCTTCGGAGATGCCTCCTCTGTGTTTTCCGCTTCCCCCCTCCTCCTCTAGACCCCTCAGTGCACATGACGTTCGGCATGGAGAGATAGATATATGCGGAAAGCGTGGGTGTTGCCTTCGTTCGTGCGTGCTCCCAAAGAAATCAACTGAGGGAAGGTTTATTTTCCCTTTCGGGGAGCTATTACCATTGCCAGACAGACAGACAGACAGGTTTATGCAAAACTCTTCCTCTGCAGCCGTCTACTGTATACACTCGTGCGGTATGATGGGGGGAATTATCCGAATGTCTGTTCTACAGCTAGATTGATTACCCGGGCAAGTAGTATGGGTCTTAATTCATCATAATTACGCACCCTCTTTTATGAGTTAGAAGGTTGGCAACCATAACACGCCAATTGTGTCTGTTCTCAGCTTTCCGTTTTGCAATCCCATTGCTTTTACTTCCGTTGTATTTCCTAATATCACCTGCCCAAGCTTCTCTTTGTCGACATTTGTCCCGTTTCTTTTATATCATGCCTTCTAGAAGCAAATCAGGTAGCCACCCTGAGGATCCTCTTATAACGTGTCTTCAAACTTCAATTTTCTTTTGATCAGACTTTCAGCTCTGCATTTTTTATTTCCAATTCTTTCAAAACTTCGTCATTGGCCATCTTTTCAGTCCAGATTATATCTTCAAAAGTCTTCTGCAACACCAAATGCATGTACTTTTTCTATTTTTTTAATTTTTTTTGCTAAATGTCCTCGCTTTGTTTGCATACCCTACTACTGTAAATATGTACTGTAAGTTTGCCGCAATCTTTTCTTCAAGTTGAATTTGATGTTCATTCTTAAGAATTCTTTAAATTAAAAAAAAAACACTTTCGCCTTTCAATTAGTTTTCTTACTTCTTCAATCGCATTTACCATCCTCTGTATGCCAATTGTCATCCACTTCTGTTTCATATCATATCTAACTTTTCCATAAATTTCATCTGCTGCTATTTTATTGCATTATTTAATCTTATTCTACAAAAAAATGCTTTTATTTAATTTTCTTCTTTGTATGTGTTGTTAAACCTTTTATTGAATTCCTTATTTAAAATACTTCAATTTAAATTTTTTATATAAATTCCATGCTTCGTTCTTGTTCCTTTTCTTCTTTATCACTCACTGTTAGCTTTGATTTGCTTTTTCACCAGTGCTGGATTATGGTCTGACCCACCAACTGCTCATGGTCTGCTTTTTGAATTTCGAATGCTATTTCTATATCTTGTGTTAAACAGTATATATAGTCAATTTGTTTTTTTGTTCTTGTGTCTGGTGACGTCCAAGTGAACCTAGCACGTATTTGTAACAAATAATTCGATCAATCTTTCTCCATTTAATGTTATTTGTCCCAAACTAAATTTTCCGATACCATTACGCGTTGGATGGATACGATAAAGCGGGATCTGATACCAAAGGTATAACAGACAGTAGAATGGTGAAGAAGCTATCGAAGGACAGGAAGGTCTGGAGCCTTTTTATTCAGTCAATTTAGCGACTGTGGGTAACTGTGCTGTTTCACTTTCTCCCGACCTTGCTTGAAGACGACGATGATGACTCTTTTGTTACCCACTCTGGCATTGAAATCTACTGCTATTATTACTTTGTCATTGCTCTTTATATGCTCCTTTATAGTACTTTCAAGAATTTCGCAGAATTCTTAAACTTTCTCTTGTTCAGCATCTTTGGTAAGACCATGAACTTGGATAATGAGAGTTTCATTACTTTTTTCTTGGAGTTTGAGTAGTATAATTCTTTCATTGACAGTGTAATAGTGTAATAAGACCTTCTTGCTTTCTGGGTCATAATAAAAGCGACCCTTTGCCTGCTTTGTTTTCCTCCTGAATAGATAACTACAAACTGACCCTCACCGTTGTTATGCTGGTGTTAAATTCCCCTATACATCTTTCCAGTGTGTTTCAGATATTCCCGATATAACCATTTTCATTCTGTCCATTTCTTGTATTACATTAGTTAAATTTCCGTTTTCTAGCAATCCTCTAACATTCCATGTTCCAAGAGTACCGGCGCATGAAACAACCTTGCTGGACTCCGGCTGTCATTGCGAACCACACTGTAATATTGGTCTTCTGTTGACACTTGCCATTTTAAGCCATTTTTCAAATCCGCAAAATTCTGTAACGCCGATGTGCTCATACTATCAACCGTGTTTAGGCATTGTAAATGCCTTGCTGCGCTCGCTTGACGCTATGTGTAGTTGTTAAACAATGTTGAAATTTTGAAATCTTTCTCATACAAACAACCCAAGGGTTGAACTCTCCTAGCCCTTTGCTAATCCATCCGTTTCTTTATAGAGAAAAGGAGAGCATATCTGTTCAAAGTATGTAAACTATATGTCTAGCATTGTTCGGTTTTAGCAAGTTTTTAAAAAAAAAGGAATTACTGTTCAACCCTCCAGCTACAATAGTGTAAGAGACTTTAGCAGAAATGCTATATGGAATTACAACTGCTCAAAGGCTATCCCCCTTGAGGAGTAAGTAGCACAGTCGACCGGAATTTTTAGTTGTAATCTTTTGATTCTTTTCATGCTCTGACAAACACCACAACATGGGGCACAATAGGAGAGTAGTTACACGAGGAAGATTACGAAAAAATAATTTGAGTTTTCGTTTGCGGTTGGCATCACCTAAGCTCCTGTCGATCTTCTATTTCCTTTTCGCTTTCATTTCTATATACTGTACATAATTCTTATTGATTAACAGTCGAAAGCGATGACAGTATTTGAAACAAATAAATGCCCGGGGAGTGTTTTTGCTCGTGAATGCGAAGAATATGAAAAGAGACTTCTTGGGCCAGGAGGTTGAACAAGAGCTGCAGTTTCAGCTATAACTGTGACCTATCGAAAAGTTAAAGACGTTTGCCAGAACTCACCACCCCAGCTGCTTTCATTACTTACAACGTAAACACTAAATTAAGTCTACTAATTATCTAAAGGCAGGCAGACTGTTGGCAGCGCTGGGAGCAAAGAATGGACGAAGATGGAGAGGCAGGTTACGTTCGACGCCACTATAAAGCCCTCCTTAGATAAAGAGCGGAGAAGACCTGGAAAATGGAACTCGAGAAGGAAGCGGAGGAGTCCCGGACTAGGTGAGTGGAAGGGCTGGGATTGGGGTCAGCGGAGTGGTACATGGAGGCGAGCGAGGGAGGGAAAAAAGTGAGGAAAGAGGCATCCAGGGACTGACCTACACAGAAAGGAGAACCTACCATCAGCTGAAATGCGGAAAGGGAAATAAACTCAAAGGTTACATCGGCTCGATGAGAGGAAGGAGGTCTAACATAGCAACATAGACAGCAAATGCATCTGCTGCTGGAGTGCGGACACCTGGGGGTCGCGCTCTGGAGACGACTGGCGTGGGGACCCAACCCCAAAGCGTCGGATTGCTTCAAAGATGGCAAAAAGCTGATGAGGTTTCTAGAGAGGGTACCCGGTGATCTCCTGGCGAGGTGACCATGCTATGGTGTTCCGCAGCAGATAGAAGAAGAATGTAGCCAAAGAAATATCACTTGCAATAAACATTAAATCGAATGCTGTCACCATTTCCATGAAAGCATTACAGATTGCATATATCAATGACAGGTATACCATGACGTCATGATTTGGCAGCCATAAAAAGTGTTTAAAAAACCCTGAAAACTAAACCTGTGACTAACAAAGCGTTTGTTTAATGACGGGTAGTGCGCTGTGCGAGGGTTTCGCAGTCGCGTTTGCGGGATGTTGACACGCAGTTGCCTTTAAGGTGAGCAGTGCGTCGTGTCGTTTTTCTTTGTTTCGATGCACTCATTCTCTTGGTAGCACGTGACTGGGAGCCATTAGTTGGTTTTCTTTTCTTTGGCATTTTATCGCGCATTACAATCAGGATGTCAACTTGATAATTTTATTGTACTTGCATATTCATTAGTTAACCAATAATTTTAAAATGAATGGAATTCAGCAGTATGTTTTTTAAATTAAATTATGTACAAATGTGGCAAATTTTTTTTTCGAATCATGTACTGTACATGCACTGTGTATTGTGTTGCAACAAATCGATCAATAAATCAATAATGGGAAATGCAATGTGACTCTGGTTAGTGGTGATTTCACTGCGACGTAAGCAGGGGCGTGTCCATGGGGTCCGGACCCACCCCAGCTCACAAATGAAAATGAAGCCTAGAGTACAGATGGTCGCTTTTATACATATTATATATTAAGCCAAAATAACAAAACTATGCGATGAATTATGCACTCGGTTAGTACTGTATACAGAATCCAAATATCTTGCACACAAAAGGACAACTGACTAAGGGAGAATGGGGAATGGGGAATGAGAGGTACACGATACATTTGCCAAGGCCTTGGCGCATTGTTCCAAAAAAGACTTGTTTCAAAAATAGGTTTCCTGCTGCCCGTGACAAGTTGCGAGGCTAAGCGTTCGTTTCCGCCGTTCGCCGAACGAAGACGGTACTCCGCTCAACAATGAGCGCTGAGCGCCTATAACTGCTCTATAGGCCTCATGAACTCAAACTACGACCTTAATCTCAAATAGCAGGAGGTTGCATCGCGCTTCGTCAGGCTCCATCCGCGCCGCCGCATTTTTTCAAAATTGTATGAACCTATTGAATTAATTATTTTTTGTAAGTTTTTGATTACATTTAATTATAATTTTTCAATAAAATCGATTTTTTTTTAAATTTTTGTTTTCAATTCTATAGTGATTAAACTGTCATATATTTGGGATTTTGAGTACTCCAATCGATAGCCTCGTAATATGCTGCCTCAAATGAAAGCAAACGCACTTAAAATTTCAAAATTTTCTCGTGAGGATAACTCGACTTCCTGTTTGAACCCATCCCTGCTATTTTTCACGCCCCTGGTCATAGAGTAGAAATACATAGAGTTCCGTCTCTCACGATCTCAATGATATATCTATCAAAATACTTTTTTCTCTTTTATTACACTTAGAATAATATAAAAACATCGAATAATTATTATTATGATGATTTGATATCAAATAAAAATGTC
>JAUYWV010126102.1:0-11421 GCA_032274565.1 Nematoplana nigrocapitula
GCATCCTGTCCTTCCTCCGGGAGATCGGTCGCGTCTGAGCGATCGCGGGCTCACCCGGGGGCAAAGAAGAAGAAGAATGATGTAAAATCCGAATTGAGTTTTATAAGTGATGACATCTGAAACCAGTAAATTCTCTAATGTTAGGAAAAAGTAAGTCGCAATCTTTTCGCCTCTGACGAAGATCAGTACATCGAAAATAAACGCCCGGCTTGTGCTGCACTGTCTGGTTTTCCTTTTCGTGTAATTCACATGTGAACCGAGTGTACTTGAAGTGTTTCTCAACCACTCAACGCTGATCTTCAGTTTGATTTTACTTCGGTGCGAACTGCATATGCCAGATGGGAATTCGCTGTTCTAGAATAAACCAAATTACAGGGGGCGGCATAAGTAATCTCGTGAAATTGAATGTGCTATAACTTTTTTGTTTCTTTATCAAAATGAACTAATTTGGATTATATAAAACTTTAAAGGGTGCCTAACGTGTGAAGAAAGGATAACTCATATTGCAAAGACGCAAATCAGATAACAATAAATTTTCAAAAAAACTCAAATTTAATAAACATGCAATCTCTATATTCTAATATGAATTCATTATTGTTCATGATCATAAGTTCGTAGAAACCTTATAATTCCTTTCGGTAAAACTCTTTTCGAAGTCGGTTGCCCATGTTCCTCAGGATTTGGCGGCACTGCTTTGGGATAGAAGAGATCAGCTTTGGATACATACGGAGACCGACGTACTGTATTTCCAGAATTTGTGAATCTCCGATTTTAGGTCAGCTAGAGTTTCAAAGTCGAGTCCTTGTTGAATCAGGTGGGGTGCAACATCCCTCACATGTTTTCTATGGGATATACAGTATATCCGCAAATATTGGAGACTGCACTGAAATTGTCGTAGCGTTCGGTGAATCGAGTCACTATTGTTGGTCGAGCAGTCATCCTCCTTCGATCTACAATTCCTTCGTCAATTACTTTCAACAACATTCGCGAAACCATCCGCCTCAGACTATCGACATATCGATCTTGAATGTTCCTTCTTGTTGATTTGGTGTCTATTCCAGGTGCAGTTCATGCAGTGTTTCAACTGCCTTGCTTATATGAACCGATACGATGCTCGAAATAGATGGGGTGCCATTAATATGTTCTCTAAAGCATGAATGCTGTGCAATAAATGAAATTTCTATGCTATAACAACTAATTAATTTCATAATGAAATGACATAAAATTTTAAATATTATTTAAATCTTTTGTAAATAATCAAAAAATGCACGAAAATATATTCGATATTTGCATATAGTCAACATTCCAATGTTTCATTGATTCATATTTGATAAAGAAGACAGAAGTTATACCTTGTTGAATATCACGAACATTAATTATGCCAAACACCTTGTAATACAAACTGTCAATTGCTGCACCACAAACAAAAAGTTCATGGTGTTAGTAACAAGATGCGTCAAACAATTTATACTGGAAAGAGATAGAAGGTTACACCAGATATGAATATTACAATGTTTGCTATATTTGATTATGTTTAGCCAAAGCCTACAATTGTTACTGGTTAATATATCTCTCCATGAGTATACCAAATGGAAATGTTTCTACCCTTCTGATAAGGTATGTCCTACCGGTAGACATGACCCGTGATGAGGTTCTGGACGAGAATGAACTCGATAAACCAATTGGGCGAGATACCAGAATTATCGTGGCCGATTCGCAGAGTGGTCAGCAGTCCCAAATTGGTTGTCTGCAACACAGAGTAAGCATAGCCAACTCTACATATAGTGGGAGATATAGGGCTTCTTAAACTACATTAGTTATCCAAGAGTAACAATGGCTAGTCATGAGGCTGTGGGTGTAATATGATCGCCCTTCGCGCTTGGTTTTAGGGTGCCTGACGGGGTGTCACCAGAGGAATTAGAGAATATGAGGAGAGGGTCAAGAATGGAGAGGCGGCGAGGCGAGAGGGCTGGGCAGTGAAGAATAAGGTGAGGAAGGTCCTGAGGGGACTCGCTCGCTACAGGATGGACAAATGGGGGAGGCAGGAGGCTTTTGGATAGAAAACTGGTCTGCGAGTTCATTAGAATGTCTAGAGACTCACTGTGGGTAGAGAGAAGACCGGCCTCACGCTGTGACAGGTCTGGACTACCTGGTTGCTATCAGCGCATCCTATCAGATGCTGCAATGCAAAGTTCCACAGTACAGCGGAATGTAATCACCTCAATATCGAACTGGCGGACATCCTTGGGCACGGTGCGGACACCGCAGTCCGTGTGTTGGCCGCTCAGACAGAACCAAGCGTTGGCCGTTGTTGAGTGGCCGCTGTAGCGCCGGCCCGAATAGACGAATAGGCGGTAGCGCAGACTGGTCATGGTGAACATGTTGGTGAAGGAGAAATAGTCGACAGCGTTCAGGGCGAGGAGGTGGAAGAGGAACTGTTCTCGCTCTTCCTCGCAACGGAGGAACGCGTAACGCTTGTAAAACTCCCTGTAGCAAGAAATGACATCAGTTGCTGGTCAAACTGATTGTCTGATTGCTTGATATGTAGCGCGATAGTGCATGTTCCTTTTGATACTCCTCCAAAACTACTGGACCGAATATTCGGAAAATTGGCGAACACACACAGGCACAAAATTCAATGAGTTGAATAAAAGTCTACTTTTTATTTAAAAAAATCCAACGTATTTTTGCAAATATTCACGAATTATTCCGCGCGGAATGTAAAGTAATGAGAAAATCAACATAAATTGTGGAGCCTCCTATTGGAAAACAATGACCTACAAAAGGAAATCAGCAACTACTATCTTTTAGATATAATATGGTGTGATGAAAATATTCAAAATTGTCTTCGTGTGTTCACATTTTGTAGTGTTTTATGTGTATTTAGGTAGAAGGTCAATTGGTGTGGCTATGTCGCTGTTTATCACTCTATAAAGTGTATATCATAGAGTACATAACACATAGAGGTTCAATCTCCAAGGTGATTGATAGGGTTTTATCCAGTAACTTTTTTTGACAAAGTTGAAATTATGAATAATTTATTCTACAAGTAAACAATATAAATACGTAAATATTGCACATATTTTTATTAATATTTTAGTATATTTTAACTGCTAAAAAATATGAACATCATCACGGAATTATATATTATTCTATAAAGTTTGTGTTTTAAAACGTGTATAATGAAGGGTGGGGCCATATTACTTGGAAGCATCTTTACGTGTCATTTATTTGTGATGGGAAAAGGTACAAAATGCAGTGCCTATGGTTGTCATTTTCCATCGATTTCATCTCTCCTTTCATTAATTTTCTCTTTAATTCATTCACTCTCATTCCATCTTTGTTTTGGATCTATATGTTAGTTGAAGGTGACCTTCCCTCGGAACGCCCTCGTTTCTGTTTGATTAGGGTGTGACGTCACTTGTCAGCCTGCATGCAGTGCCTTGAAATTCCGTGACGTCATCCAATCATAGTTTGTTTTGTTTAATGGATTCATGAAATTCCCCCAGGTTCACGGGATCTATATAGATCTACATGATAGTTTAAAGTCATTAGCAGTTCTTGGTTAAATTATTAGGAAAACATATATACACTACTCATATCGGGTAGTCAAAAAGTAGTATATTAGTACAATAGCATTTTTATGGATTACGAATAGCTAAAGAATAAGCTAATATTTTCACACTATACTGTATAAGATAAACATATATTGAAAATTTAAGTGTAGTTGTTAATCTACTTCGAGTTGAACTTTTATGTACTAATTACTTCATGGGGTATACAGATGACTAAATATGTAAATGTCGTTTTTCAGTTTCCGTCAAATAGAGCATGTTCCTAGCTTTCGTATAACATCAAATACTGTAGTGCCATATACGCCGCGAAAGCGCAGATTTTACATTTAAGATGAGATTAGTAAAAAAATGCCAATTTACTTATATCTCTTTGTCCCATACATTAACGACGATCTGTGTTCCTTCCTTTCCAGACGTTGGTTTGCTAATCAATTGTGTTTATCTATACAATTACATATGCGGATGTTTCTATTGGTATGTGTGTCTGGACAAGGTGTCATGAAATAGCACGATTGCCTTTTAAATTATTCCAAGTATACTGACCGGGCGAGGGGGCGACTGGGATATGCAGACAATACGTCATGTGTGGCACTGTCACAAATTCGGTCCTGTTTTAGAATTAGGATAGTGTCTGTTTAAGAGAACCGGAGCTAAGGGATTGATGAGACAGATATTGTAAAGACAATTGGACGTAGACTCTTTCCTCCTCCGCTAATTATCTAGAAGACATTTTACTGTTTTTTGTCAAATTAAATCGGTTAGAAAAGCTGGTTGAACGTGTTCTTAAATAAGATATTTATTCATCAATACCAAATACCGCCGGGATTGAAGCCAAAGAAAATAAATTGAGTTAAATAATATGTCAGGAAAATCGGTTATAGAATAACACTGAAATAAACATTATGACAGCCTGACAGATACAGTATACTGTAAGTTAATTTCAAATATTTCAACGAGTTGCTTCTTTTTCTTCTATGACATCCTCATTGGAGGTTGGGCGATGACCGATGATGACTCTCGAACCATCACCGTCAAGGCGAGTTCTCCAGCGCTTCAACGAGCTACGTGACCAAAGTACTGCAACGTCAGTTTGACTACAGTGGGCATAAGCGCTAAAAATCAATAGCTATTTTTTACGGGAGAGGAAAAATAGGCTTTTACTTCCGCAGGTTTGTTGGGCAGCCCGAGCGAAGTAAGGGATGTACATAACTAAGGGAGAAAAAAGCCTATTTCCTCCCGAATGAATGAAATTTTTATTTTTGTATTTTAGTAAGTATTGTACGTAAGAGAAATGTAAAACACATACAACTTCATGCCGTTTGCATAGCTATATCGATTTATTTTAAATTTAAATTCAATGCGACAGAAAACGAGCTTACTTGTGAAGAATGAAATAACGAATAATTTTTTATTATGAATATTTTATTAGGGTAGGAGGTGTGTCAAATAATATTACGTCGCCTAAACGATCGGTTGTCAAAAATCCAGTTATGAAGACGGTTGTATAACCAACCGTACAACCGAATAATCAACCGTATAAACAATATGAGTTAACAAATGATAAACATAATCTAACCATCACATACACCTGACAAACACAAACATATAATAAAGTCTTCACAATCACTTAGGCAATAATATAAAACTCTCTTAATTAAATATGCTAACATTTCTTTCCATGTAACTCTAATGATATTACTTCAAGGTCATTCAAAGACGGTAAACGGTTGGTTATACGACCGTCTTCATACCTGGTTTGTAAAATGGATTAGCTCCGAAACTAAAATTGTAAACTAGATACGACAAAGCCTGGGCCGAATTTATGGAATTTCATGAATAGCCTAAAATGGAAAATTTAACTGAAGAACTTTTTCTTCAGCATTTCGACTTTCTTATCGATAGCAAGGAAAACCAGTGCTCAACATTATGGTCAACATTCTCCATGCTAAACTCTGAATGCCAAAGTAGATGTGGGCCTAAGTTGAACAATTTCTTCAGACTGGTGACACTTATAAAGTCCAAAGAAAAAGTGAAAATTTCTTAGAGAATGCACCTTTCACTGGAATCTACATACTACAAAAGCGGCTTTAGTCATAGGCATGTCTGGTGGACTCCGAGAAATTGAAATCGCCGATTTAAATATAGGAAACGTTTTAAAAAGCTCCTGATGGTAGTTAGTTTTAGGTAAGTTATAATGTTTCCAAGCAAACCCGAAGTGGAAAATTTAAACAAATTCCATGTTCCTACAAATTTTGCGTGCTCTATAACAGGCCATCTTGACTGCATTGGTAAAGCTAAAGGACCATTTATCAGAAAGTTTGTTTTTAAGAGCAAATTTATTAAACCGGGAGTGAGAAGTATAATCTTCTCTTTCTGTATGCGTACGTGTACAAATTCTCAGAAAATTCGGTCCAGTAAATTCGGAGGAGCATCGAAACGAACCATATAGGATATAGCAAACGAACAATCAGACATCGACATCCCCGCCCGAGTCTTTCAAAATGTACTATGGGATGAAAACCTTTCTATAGAGTAGACTGAGAAGGTTCTCTGTCCATGGCCGATGGTGTAGCGGTACCGCAAAACTTGTAACGCTGCTTAAAGTTATTGGTGAACGTTACATTTGTACCATTTTACGTATAACAATGTAACGACGCAGTCTGCAACGTTCAAAAAGTGAATTTAACAAAACTCCAATTGAATAAACAAAAATCACGTGTTACCATGTGGGTAAATCCCAACTAAACCCAATTGTGCTCTCAAGACTTTTCCCTCATATCAGACCCATATGTATGTGGGATTGTAATGCATTTTTTTTGCCAAAATGTTGCAAAAATATTTTTAAATATTTTTATAGAATTACCACATTTTATTATCACCACTGACGTATTCATCGAATCGTGTCTAGAAATGAATTATCAGCTAAACCACAGACCTTTTCAGCCATTCATGTCAACATTCAAAGACCATATGTTAATTTCATTGTCACAATACTAAAATTTTTAAAATATTTTATAAAAGTTTTCTGGAACATTTCCCGAATGATTCAAAGAGAACGCCCACTTAGATGTATTCATGAGACGTTCCCGGGGTATATCTGATTACTGGGAGTATGTTAGATAAGTAAAATAGATACAGACAAATGCGATATAGTTTTCCTAAAGCCAAGTGTTATAACAATTCATTTGTTTGACGTGGCTGGGCGTTACAGATTGTAACGTTTTATTGTTACGTAGCGTAACATTTTTTTCAGGGTTATTGATCTCTTCTGTATTTTCAGCTGCTCACTTTCATGAGTCTTCTATGCACCCACATCTCAAAAGCATCATTATAGTTGGCGCCCATGCGATGAGAAATACGGTTGCTTGGAGAAATCGCAGCTTCAAGTTTGTCGCCATATGCATTCCTGGCTGCTTTGACCCATATACGGGGTTCATACAGTGTATTCAAGATAAACAAAGTTGCTTACTTCGCGTCTAAATCTGGGTCATCTAATTTGGTACTGCTCAAGCCTGCTCAGTGTTTTGTCTACGAACATGATTATTTTGCTTTCATGGGGTTTAATCACAAGCTACTTGTTTTGTTTCTTAATCCGTTTCTCAACATCTTTGCGAGCTTCCGGTACACGCGGATTGCTCACTAGGACGGCAAAAACACCTAACCGCCGCTTACCCACCGATTATTTTAAATAATGAAAATGATAATTTACTAGCTACAGTCTGTATCAATTTTTATGTCTTGTTTTTGTAAATTGTGGGTGGGGGGACAACTCAGGCACCTATCCAGACTCGGGAAAAGGGGGTGAGGTTGCCATCGTGTAGCATCAAATGAAAACAACCGACGTTTTGAAATGGGATACACAAAGCAATTATATGATTTCAGAGAAGAAACTGCCAGTATATAATATATTTCTCGAACATCCCTCCCCCCCCAAATGAATTAGAATCGTGAATCTCGAGATATCGAGACATTGAAGTGATATTCGTAATATTATCCAGTGTCAAATCATATATAATGCATGAATGTATAACTCATAATTTAAAGAATATTAAAAGTGTCCGCCAGCTGGGGAATGTAAGCAAGGAAATATCACTTGCAATAAATGTTCAAATCGAATGCTGTCACCATTTCCATGGAAGCATTACAGATCGTATATCAATAACAGGCATAAAAAGACGTAGTGATTTGACAGTTCAAAAACATCATAAAATGAATCTGTGGCTCCAAAAGCGTTTATTTAATGACCGGCAGTACAGTACTGCACACACAGGTGTTTCATTAGCGCAGGCTTGAGACATTCGTGCAGCGACTAATTGTTGACGGGCAATGTGTTATGCGAGCACTGCGTTGTTGTGTTGTTTCTTCGTTTCGATGCACTTTTTGGCAGATCGTGCCTGAAAGCCATTTGTTGATTTTCTTTTCTTTTGCATTTTGTTGCAAATTGCAATCACTATATGTCAACTTTATAAAATAATATAGTGCATGAACTACCCCGTCAGTCATAGACACAGACAGACAATTAATTTTGAAAAGCTATCCATATGCTATCACTATCCGATGATTTCAGGTTATGAATCGGCATAATTATTTATTATTGCAATTGAAAAGAATCTACACATTTCCCTAATGATGCCAGTCAGCTCTTTCTAGGGACAATTATCGCTTCTCTACAGTTCGGATTGGCAGGTGAGGAGATATTCAATGGCCACCGAATGTCTTCCCGACTTTTCTGTTTGCGATTTTTGTCTACGCAAAACTTCACGATATATACAGTAGTAGTTTATTGATGGGATTATTCCAAACTAATTTTGATAATGAAAAGTTCATCAGATCAAATTTATTTTTGCACCACTGAAATCATCGCAAATTTTGATTTATCCATACTGCATTTTTTATAAAGTACTTCTAGTACAAAGAGGAAATCTTGTATAAAGTTTCCACAAATTTAGTATTCTTATGCTGCGCCCTTACCGACTTAACACTCTTTTGCCTCGCATGGCGGATCCTTGGCGTAATCACTGTTTAAGCCAGATTGTACATCTTGGTACCTATAGTCAATTTATACAGTATCTATGGTCCTTGCCATCTGATATGCCTTCATATTCATCTTTTTCTACAAAGAATAAATAGCAGTTTGACTGTTTATAAGCAGTCAAAGAACTGAGCACTCTCTCCTTGATAGAATGCGTCGGTGATCTGCAGTTCGCATTGTCCATCTGTCGCTGTCTAGCTGCTAGCTAGCCAACAAGAGCCCGCAAGTGAAGCGTGACATAGGGTCTTGCTTGTGTCGCTAAGGTGAAGTCACTTGTTGTTGCAGATGTCAGTATTTAATATACGTGGGACAACCACTGACAACAACTGAGAACGCAATGCCCGCGTTTCCGTTGAAAATCACCGTTATCCAGGAAAGCGACAGTGATGAGGATCTGAAATTGCCAAGGCATGGACGAGTCGGTTATCCGCCATTCGGCATCCTCGCCAACCGTCAAACCAGATTGAACATTCCCAACTCAATACATCGACGTGTGACGTTCAGTGACAGTGATGACGATGGCATCGGTCGGAGTGGTCCGCCTGAACTGCCGGACTATGGCGCAGGGCATCGAGGCAGTTCGAATCGTCGGCCTGTGACGATCGATGATAGAGATGACGTCAAAGATCAACGTCGTCGGAGTAAGGATTTCTTCGATCGTGTCGGTAGGGATGGTTCGCCTGAACTGCCGAACTTTGGCACAGGGCGTCGGGGGAGCTCGACGCATCGGCATGTGACGATCGATGATAGAGATGACGTCAAAGATCAACGTCGTCGGAGTAAGGATTTCTTCAATCGTGTCGGTCGGGATGGTTCGCCTGAACTGCCGAACTTTGGCGCAGAGCGTCGGGGCAGTTCGACGCATCATCATGTGACGATCGAGGAGAGAGATGACGTCAACGATCAACGTCGTCGGAGTAAGGATTTCCTCGGTCGGGATGGTTCGCCTGAACTGCCGAACTTTGACGCAGGGCGTCGGGGCAGTCTGAAATTGACGATTGGACAGAATGGTGAACATCGAGGCAGCATCGATCGCACAACGAATGAAGTTATTTGTGATCATTCTGTTGTTGACGCTAAACACGTGAGTATCTTTTGGTTTTCTGATAGGCTTGTTAGCGTTCCCTCTGCAAAACATTATCCACAGGTCAACACAACATCGTCCGTCTTTCATTCAAGTCTTTCTCCTTATATTGCACCTCCCCAGAGCCACACTCTCCCTTGGCCGTCTACACAATGGTTTCATACTCTGGTTCTCTTCCTCCTCCATTTCTATGCAGCGGTAACCTTGCAAGGACCTCTTCCATATACTTTCTGTAACCTCCTACCTTCGTCTCTGCCACGTAGGATAGCTAAGCTGTCCGATCCAGTTCCATTTCCTAACTCAATTTCTATCGGTCCTCAATAACTGCGCATACATTTTTACGATTACCCCCTAAAAGCAAATATATGTGAAACTCTCGAAGAAGAGTCACCCAGTCCGAAACCAACCTACTATAACCCCTCCATCTCACTCTAATATATATCGATCCAATTGATTAAATAACGATAAGGAATAATTTAAATGAAGTACTTTACTTACAGTGCTGTGCCATCCTCCGGTGAGGTTGGACGACAGACAGTGACCACACAATCTTCTCCATCCAGTGCGATCATGTGTTTAGGTTTTGCTTTCATTCTATTTTTTCCATATTCTCCTTCTTCCTCTCTTCTACAGTTCCTTCTAAAATTGTTACACGAGTCACGAAGATCTCGTGAACTCCCTCTGCATATGTCGAAACTATTGAAGCTTCAGTCTCGCAAGTCTTCCCATTATAGTTCTCTTTCCACACCAAGTTCTTCTTAGATAGATGCATCTGTCCGATGTTCGTATCCATGCGATTCCTAGCATTTCTTGCCAACACACCCCATCTCAAAGGATAGAATTCTGTTTAGCAATCAGTTCCTTTGTATGGTCCATGAGTCTGACAATCTTTGTTCTTTATTAACAAGACCAAATTGAGGCCGCCTTCGAGAAAAAGAAAGCAAAGCAAACAATGTTTCATTAAACACGGCATACCTGAAAAGAAAATGCAATTTCAATATACAGTGATGAAGTCAAGGACATTATAAACGACGAGTCAACAAAGATTCAACTTGTTCTATCTGGAGTGTAAAAATGTGGCAAAGTGTCATGGCCTGAGAGAAATTGAAACGGCTGTCCAAAACAATACACACAAACGGAAGACTATCTCGTTTGTTCAACTCTATTCCGAAGACACAAAATATAAGATATTCAGCGGCCCGGCAAAACCTTCACGTCGAGCTGAGTTTAAAGATATCCTTAAAGATCAACTCTGATCTCAGTCCGCTCATCCGCAATAAAAACTCCCATGACTTCTTGGTAAAGTAAAAAAAACTATCATCTGGACAAAATGATGAATTCTTTCGAATGGACCAATAGGAATCGTTGGTCAAGTGATCATCAAACCCTCTGTCATTCATTTGGGTAATTAATGCTTGCAGAATCTTCGCTTACTGCATGTATGGAGGATTTTATTTTTTATATTAAAAATTACGTACACCTACCACCTCAGTGACCGCTGACATGACAGCAAGGATTGTGGCGTGGCCCTGGCTGTCTGTTTGTCGGCTTCATCAGGAGTGATGTTGGCCGCCACAAGCCTGCCGAACAACACCGCGCCACCGGACTCTGTCTTCGCACGCTCTGATGTTGTCGATTAGGTCCATTCCTGTCCAATTTGTGATGTTCTCTGTGATGGAAGACATTGGCCTGCCTCGTCTTCGTCTGCCCTCGATCTTGCCTTGCACCAT
>JAUYWV010126113.1:0-11420 GCA_032274565.1 Nematoplana nigrocapitula
GTTATCACTACCTGCAGCTTTCGAGGCATTTGTTCGTAGAAGTCTATTTTCCACAGAGCTAACCGGTATATGCAATGACCATGGTTCGTCGTTTGATGTTGTTGGTTGGACGACGGCAACACCAGGATTGGGTGTGAAGTGAAAACGGAACCGAAGGATTCGTTGATAGCCTGAGTAGCTTCTAAAACAGAACTGTATGTGCTTCACAACGAAAGAATTGGGTCGTGTGATTTCGTACTAACCAAAGTGTTCGCGATCTTCCATATGCCTTTCTTTGGTTCCATTTTCTTTGACCAACTAAATTTAGCTTTCGCTATTTCCGCTTTCGCTTTATACTTCCAGTGAATGTATGAAGCGAAGTCTCTTACACGGTATGCATTCTACATCGCTTTTGGATCAACAACTTTACGTATGGAGTAATCTAAGGTTTATCGGAGGGAGAAAAAAAAGAGTCATACAGTATATATAGGAAGAACATACAAAGTGTTTACACGTGTGTCATAGAATACTGCAGATCTAGTTATATACATTACTGTAGTAGAATTCCATCCTTCTCATACTGTACTGACGCCGAACAAATAATATACTCTCTGAGAATTTACAGATAATTACTGATTCATCTGTAGTTCTAAATAAGCGATCTTCCATCAAAACTAGTGCACTGAAAAAGCGAAGCGATCAAAGGTTATATCAGCAAACCAAAGTTAGTGTGTTCTTCAGAACTTTCGAAAAATCGAAATCATCGGTCATTTTGGAAATAGGTAGCGTGTATTAACAATATAATTGATTTTAGGTGATGTATCGGAATTAGGATAACAAATTCTAAGTAGAAAGAAAGAGCAACAAGCAGTTTTTAACATTAAGTCTCATTTGTAAAAAACTAAGAACAGACAGATAACAAAGCTGATTAAGAACTGGTAAACAATCAGCATCGAAGAAACAAATTATTCAAAATACAAAGGAGAACCAAACTTAGACCAGACATGGCAACCGGTTTCGACCGTCCCGCAGTCATATTAAAGTCAATTTAAATATCGCGTGTAGAAATTCAAACAAAAAGCATTATGGAAAGACAAACCTAGTTCAGGGTGATCCACTCGTGTTGGTTTGGAGATGGCTGTCAGGAAGGATTTGGTGATAAAAGTGCAGTATATAACCCATTTTGAAATGAGTATTTAATTAATAACTTAATTAACCTTAACTGGGATATTCATGTAAATGAAATTATAACATTTTTGAATAAGTATCTAAACAGTAAACATAAAAATATTTCATTTAAAGCTGTCATTTTTCCCAATATAATTATGGCATCGAAATCTTTAGTAATTGTCGAAATCAATTAATGAATCAACTTCAAATTACATAAAATAGACCACTGAAATTTTAACACAAAACTTCAGACATAAAAAATCAGAAATACTAAAAGTATCTGACAATTAAAATTACAATCTTAGACTGTTATTGCAAATTCATAGATTTCCGTATAACAATGAAAAGGCCCCTGATGAATTTCAGTTTTATCTTACAAAAATTAATTCTATTCATACCTTTCCAACGAGGCAAAATAACAATATTCACCAAAATTGCATGGCTTATGCAGCAAAAGCTAAAAATATTGATGGAGCTTCATTCCATTCTATGGACTAATCTCCTCTACAATTTAAAATGAATTAAAAGATATAAATCTCTTTCAAGTAAAAGTTACAAAAGATTTTATTTCAAATTACTCACCGCGCGGAAAGACTGAGAATTTATCATTTATGTTATACTCTATGTTTGTAAGCTAGATCTCATTGCAAGCCTCCGGCATCCTTTTGGTGAGAGAGCTTTTTATTTTATATATTTTAGGTTTGCCAAATTTATGAAGCCTGTTTTGTAGTTCGTACATTTTAATGTTATTTAATTTTTAAACTCTCACTAATAAATTACTTTTTTATAATTTTATTATTACAGTGCATTTTTTCTGATACGTTTTCATATCGGTTTTCAATTTTTCATAATGCTTCTTACGGAATTTGTACCCGCGATCTTTAAATTGGCTTGAAATAACTGTGAAACGATCGAAACAGGTTGTCATGAATAAATGTTTGGTATAAACTTGGTTCTCCTTTGCATTCTGAGAAATTGGACTAAATAAACTAAAAAATACGATAATAAATGAAACAGTAAACACAGTTAATTAAAAAAAAACCTTAGGGGAAAAGATGAACTGCTATTATTCGAGGAGCTAACAAATTTATTGATTTATTGTTCAAAGCACATTCCTTAGTATTCTGTTCTTATATTTACGTATGAAAATGTACCCAGTTTGTTTTCAACAACAACACTGAATAACTGACCAGACAGCTATCTCCCCTTTGTTGTGTGAATATCTCTCCAACTTTTCCCATAAAAATTAGTCTAAGAGCGTCAAAGATCAAATTTCAACTGGGTAAGATGGCTGCTAAAACCCCGCAACTCACTGAACATAAAATGTTTTAACTCGATAATCGATCTCATTGTATCGCCTGCCCTCCTACTCCCCTCTTCCTCTCTGGTCAGATGCCTCTGACGAAACCTGGCCTTACGACAATCTTGAGGATGGCGAACGGGCAGTCGACCTGTATGACATGCTACGCAGGTAGGAGGTATAAGAAGCTATTTTACTTTGGGCTAGCTGCTTCAATTATCCATCTGATGGTAATCTTGGGAGGAAGTGGCGCCTTGGGCGCTACACTGTTTCGTCGCTCGATAACAACTCTGTTATCCGTTGTTGCTTAATTTAGTGCTGCAGACACCCCATTCCAGCTCACAACAGAAACTACTGCCGTATCCTGACAGTGACAATTAACTTTTGTTTCTCCTGACAGATAAGTAGTGGTTGCAAGTAGTCTGATGTCAATAAAATAATTCCTGTCACATTTACAAGTATATACGTATGTCAGGATATGAAATGAAATGAATATCTGTCAACGCTATACATGAATTAACAATATTATACAGTTAAAATTTTCTTTGTTATTTAATATCCTTTAAAATATTATTTACAGAATATGAAAATATACATAAAATGAAAGAGAAAGACAACGATTGACGTCAAACATGCAGAAATAATAAAAAAATATTTTATTTTCAACATGGCGTTATCTAACGCGCGTCGCTGGTTTGTGATTGTTTGCGTGACACATCAAGTTGTCCTGATCGATCTTTTAGGTATATTCGACGCTGAGCAACTTTACTTAGCCGACTGTAACTCTGCTGAATCTTTTATGATTTTATGCAAAATGTCTCTTAACAGATAGTGATTAATTTGGTTAATTCTACATGGTGTCCCAGATAGATACGCCCGTAAACCAATTGACTGGGCAGAAGAGGATTTTTTACATGTTGCGTGCTCTGACAAATTCTTCATTTATGTTATGCGCAAACCTAACCATCAAAATGACAGACTTTGGGCAACATCTATTAATGAGATAGATGATCATGAAAGATACCGCACAACAGTTGCTCACCCCACGTGTATTGGAATATTTATTTGCTTCACTGCCAGGAAGATGATGTGGGTTGTCAAGGAACAGGGTGAGCACTTCCGAAACACAATACTCGACCAACATCTCATTCCTTTTTTAAAGATGTTGCTAATGTTGTAGATGTGGCTCAAGTTACGCTCTTGCACGACAAAGCACCATGCTTCAAGGCATTAGCAACTCAACAAATGCTTCGAGACAACAACATCGATTTCTTTGATAGCACACAGTGGTCTGGCAATTCACCAGACCTCAACTACGATGCACACTTATCGTGAACCATACAGTGCTGGTACATTGATAACAGTGATAGATAATGTTCTCGAAAATATGCAAAATGACATAGCCTTGTTTGAAAATTTGTTGAGATCTTTCCCAAGACGTCTGAATGCAGTAGTGCAAGCTCGTGGTGGTCATATAAAATATTAAGAGAACCCTGACATTTTTAGAACATTTCTCTGTGTTAATAATACGTGTTGTAACATTTGTACAAACATTTATTTGTGTTAATTATACATATGCAATTAAAAGTTATGTAGTTAATATTGGCTTACGGGCGTATCTATTTTGGGACACCTCGTATAAGCAAGTTTGACGCCCAGATATCACTTTGTCTCAAACTCTATTGCGCAAATGACATAATTTGTGTGTTCATTCTGTAAATTTATTATGTTTTATTCTTAATGTTCCATTTATTTTATTTGCTCTTCGTTTTTACGTCAAGTAGTGTACTGTTGCATCATGGGTGTCTTACCGGTTCATCGGTTCAGCACTTGTCATTGACTCCGATCATCATGAGTCTAATTCATTTTGCGTGTTACCATTTTCTGACGAGCTACGACAAAAATGTCATTTGCGCAACAGTCTTTTAGACGAAGATAAATGATGTTTGTTAGAGGCGACTACGAATTACTTTTGTTAGATATTAATAATCCACTAATATGGAATCTTTGTGTTTCCTATATAGAGTGACTAATATTCCGAAAATTCTATTGTTAAATCCGCTGTTTTTTATTTTTAGGTATACGGGAAATCGGGGAATTCACAGCAGAATTATTAAAAACGAGTAAGTACAAATATTCAGGAATAAATGAAACTTGAGAAAAACGTGGGAGATATAAGTTTAAATTGTTACTTTTGATTCCGGTTGAGAATTTTCAAATCATGCGTATATAAATTACACAATGATGTAATCTATATTGAACTGGTACAATATGTTCGGGAATAGTATAAAACAATATTATGCGAGCAAAGTTTCACATCAATAATTTTTCTTTTACTGAAATACTTACAGAACATAATAACACAACTCTGCAAAGTTTTAGGTTTTGCATAAGGTCAAAATCCGAAAATTAAGGAGATAGAACCCTTCTGATTGCATTAAAGAACGGCAATCTGGAAGTTTAGATTGAAATCGCATGTAATATAGACAGTAACAACATAAAAATTAATTACAATTTTAAACCTATTGAGTTAATGGAACACCTATCTTTCTGGATTCTAATATCCCGGCCCAGCTATAAATAACATTAGTTTCTCTTTTACTATTTTTCCTAAAAACATTTTACTGACTCTCTTCTTAAAATTGCAAGGCCCTTTTTCCTGGAAAATATCTTTTACGAGTTATCTTCTCCATAGAGCCTTTAGAAGTTGTTAAGTTGTTCAAGCTGGACTAACTTGAAAAGTAAAAAAATGCTCTGAAAACTATTTTTGGTTGAAATGGCTATCATTTCCGCTCTGCTTGAAAAATCATGTCTCGTTTAATTTCTGTTCGTAGTTCTTCTTTCAATACGGAAGGCGCAACTTTTTCACAATTCAGTATATTGTTAAACCTATCATTCTTAAAAAGCAGCTAATTAAAATCTTTAAATAGAAAAGTATAAACATTATATTGTCTCTTTTCGTTGGTTTAAAGTTCGTAATTACTTTTATTTGAAAGATCGTACCCCTGTTGCATTAAACTCATGTCCCGTCTATCAGTATAACTGTTCTGTTGATCCAAATTCTACTTATGCTGGTAAAACAAACCCTATAAGACATTTTTCAAGCGCATTCAGCATCATTTCTATTAGCCTTTTTCTCTAAATGAAGAAATATAATAAATTTAATATTTTACTACTTATATAGTAGTCCTTCGAAATACCTAATTGTTTCTTATATTTTAGAAATAAGGGTTTTCCGAACTCTAGTTAATGCTCTCCTACAGGCGGCAGAAATTTTGTGATCCGCTTCATTTCACAAAAACTTTCTTTCGATGGGGAGAGAGGTAAACTACAGTTAGGTAAACTAAACCAGGGCAAAAAATATCAGGATGAACCAGAGTAGGTGTTTTTATGTGGAACTACCCTATCGAAGGCCAATAACCCTCTATAAAATAACTTAGTATTTTGACGATGATGAAACTTTTGTCAATGTATGAGTAAATAATTTGATCATAGTCTGGATTGAATTTGGGTCACATGAATTGTGTTATACTACTTTGATTGATTAGGATATAGCATATAATCTTTGAGTATTCAAGTTTAATAATAAATTTGTTAAATTATTTTCCGGATTTTCTATGACAAGAGAATACAATCTCAGTTTGGTGCAGTCATAATCCAACTGCACTAACCATTCCACCGTCATTACCTACGTAGATGAGAGGAAGAAGAACCGTAGTATTAAGAGGGACCTCAGGAAGGAAGCTCTTAAGCATGGGCCGGTTGGGGAAGAGTGTGGGGACTTCTCGGCCGCGGAGCTGAGGTGTGCCCTGGAACAGACTAAGGCAAGGGCGGCTGAGGGGCCGTAGCTGCCAGTAAAACAAAATATTTAGTCACTGGGCGGCATAACATTTTACACGTTTCGCTGCTACTCTGATTGCAGAAGATACTCTGAAATAATACTGCCGCTGGCGCACAATACAATTAGAAATCACGTGCAAACTTAAAGTAAGTTTCTTCACCATCCAATGAGCGATACATTTTTGGGCGACTGACTCCGTTACTGCCAAGTTGTACGACAAGCTGAAACAATCGAGGCGAGGATCAGTACTCAACAAGCTTGTGTAGTGTTTTCTCGTTACTAGTCCGCACAGTATGATCGCAGAACAAGTGATAAAAAACACCAGACTGTGTTGAAGTCAGAACTTCGGTCATCTCTGGCGAGGTCAACGGTAAACAGAAGACTACTTATCGCTCCCAATGGCACAGTAACTGCTAACTATGACCACAGACCGACAGTGTCCAGATTTCACACCTTGAAGGACAGATGTTTAAAAAATCAAGACATTTCTCTTTCTATAGTCTGTGACTTTGTGAATACATTTAGGGGTTACAATAATCCACTCTTATTTCGTGTACCTTAACTGTATTTCAGGTGAAACGAATATCATATACTTGACCCATGAATGGTGAAACCTATATATTTCAGATAAAGCATTCGTATATCACTTATAGACAGTAATTATAGATTCAGTGTATTTTTATATGTTTAGATATTTAATTTTTTATAATAACTCAGAAAAAAATAATAGTACATACATACTGTAGATCATTTTAGGTATTTTAGCATTTTGCGATAACAACATGAAAATATTTTAAATTGGTTGTGCCGCCCAGTCAAAATTTATTATTTTAGGCTATGCAATGGAGGGCTAAAGGGTGAAGCGTAAACCGTTCAATGAGGGTGGCGCAGGAAGAAGTAGCATTTCAGAAGGAGGAGAGAGGTATTGGTCGTCAGGAAAGTGTTTCCTAATATGGATGACGCAGCACTATCGTATGTGAAATTAATGTTCACTATAGTTGGACACCAAGCGTAACAATACTTGGCGGCGCCCAGGCTCTCAAAGTCATTTTATTGATCATGCTGTCGACGACATTCTCTACTTGTTATGTGTGTAAAGGGAAGGTTTTAGGTTCCTTTTCTCCTATGTAGAAAAATGCATGAATACGACAGGATAGTCTCTGCAGAATTGAAACCCGTCATATGTGCTGCCCATCTAATTCACAACTCTGCTATGTGTATAATCCGGGTCGGACCCACTGCTATGCTCTATAATCGACACACGTACTGCTTATGACAAGACAGTTACGTTCAAGAAGAACGATCGCCGGAGCATGATTCCATGGGGGCTTGTGTGGATCCGAGCGTATACCACTCAGCAAGTCTACGAAGACCTTTGATGCCTCTACGTCTTCGCCGACAATCCATATACAGAGTTTGGTCTTAATTACAGTATTAACCAACGGATACAACAGCGTACTGACCTTGTGGCTATATAATCGATGTGCAAGATCCTTCTGTCGCTGCTTATGTGTGGTGTCTTTTAAGAATGGCTTCGACGACATTGGCTACTGTTGAGCGTTCATTCTCTATGTTAAAACAATTACTGCGAAATGTTCACAATTTCTCGTCTGATAAGGTTTTCAAACATAAATTGCCGTACAATAATTACCTCAATGTGGAGTAATTTCGTTTGATAAATAAACTTTAACATATTTTTTAATACTCAGGAAATTTATAAATATATTTGATGTAGTCGGTTTGCAATTCACCACATACGGAAATGTTTACCTTTTCATAATTTCAAAAGCTAACGTCATTGGTTCTACAAAATCTGCCTAGACACTAATTGATCACCGATCACTAATGGATTCCTCATCAGGAAAATCTATAACCAAGGACTACTAGAATATCTTGTAGTCTTTTCCTATAACTCAATACGCATCAGTATCATGTTGATCTCTCTTCAAGAATAAGCATGCGTTTGACATGGCTGCATACGGAGAGTATGTCTGGTATTTAACCTAACCGTGAAACCTTCTGGCAAGTCAACACTTGCGCGTGTCCTATGAGGTTGGGTAGCTCTTCATAAATTGATTTTTTGTTTTTAAAGGGGGTGCCTTCCGCACTGACAATGTCTGTAAAGGGAGTGATGTGTAGTGGTCGGTGTTCCGCGACGGCAGTGTCCCTGGGGGCGCTAGTCTGAATTCGACATTCCCCTACTACTCTCTACAACTGAGACAGTCTTAAACCCACATCTATACCACAATCTGGTAGTATAATCTACAATATGGTGTAATCAATAATCGCAAACTATTATGCAGATGCTTGCGTATTTTAACTTACAATATATACATTTTTATCCATCAAGTCCCAACCATTAACATCTAAATAGTGTTCTGATTTCCTCATTGCCTAAAATCACTCTAAAGCGTTTAATAATTATAATAATTATCCCATTAAGACCCAAGCCCTTCACATCGTAGTTATTTTCCTACACATTGAAACATAATGGGGCACAAACTGGAATATAATTTTATCATTCCACCACATTATCGTTCCTTTTGAGATAAGTTGATAGGAAATATTTCATAGTAAATTTCTCTCTGTGCACAATATTATCACTCCCCTTTCTTTTGGTATCGCGTTTCGTAGCTGGAGAGACCTGCACACCTTTCCTATACATCATACTTGGATTAGATTATTTCTCTGCTCCTCTGCGTATTATTGCGTACGCATTATTCCCACTACTATTTAGTAATCACGCACAAGATATATAGACAATCTTCACCTTCCATTGCAACCTCAACAATCATTCAACCCTATAGAAGGAACAATGAGATCAATTGACATAATTTTTATTTGTTTACACTATATAGTGAACCGAGTATACAGTACATGCAAATGCTATTTTCTGACTTTTAATGTATTTGTGCGATGATCAGATTTTCATCAAAAGTGTTTTTCACAATCGTGATACTTGCTAGTACGTATATGTATGTGTTGCATTACAAGGCGTGTTTATCGACGCATTATCAAACAACTTTAAACTCTTTCTATAGTTGCGAGTAAAGGTAGACAGGCGGCTGTGGAGAAGATGTCGTTCTGCGTCTCATAGACCCTTATTATGAAAGTGGTTACCGATAATTTCGTTACCTCATTATAACTGACTCGAAAAGCTAAAAGCAAAGAAGATTATGCTGCTCGCCACCATTCGTAAAAGTAAACGCGAACGTCCATCAGAAATTATTTCTTTGCGAGGGGATCAAAAGAACTCATCCAAATTTTCGGGTTCGATCAGGATACGGAAATCTTGGCGTATACAGTATATGTGCCCCGAGTAAACATTAGTGACTTCTTACTGCTTTCGTCAGACAACCACATTGATGCAGTCGAGGGCTCTGTAGCCCGCGAGACATTGACGATTCTTGAATACAACAACTTGAATGCTGGGTGGGACGCTATTGATGAAATGCTGTGATACTATACTGTACAACAATTAAATTGGTACTCGCCGCATTCTTTGGATACTTTTTATAATATTGTTCTAAATATCACTGCGCTCAGTGTCTTCATTCTCTGGAAAGGCATATCTAATAACGCCAGCATGTCGAGATTTTCCTTCATCTACGAACTTGCCAAGGACTTCGTTATTGACTATCAACGTACGCCGTGTGAGAGTCTATTCACCAAACCTTCATTCTATGACAGTGCAAGCGCTAACGGCGAAGGAAGACCTGGGGTCCCTCCCCGACAGCCCAGGAGCTGGGTACTGCAACGGTCAATTACTGATGGACATCATCGGCAGAATTCCGGCGAGACTTCTCGCCCCGATTTGAGACAACAGCCCCGCGCTGCAACGGAAGAAGAAGGAAAAGAAGCGACTCGAAAGGGTACTCCAAACTCCTTTGGATGCGGGCAACACGAGAAGCAACTGGCAGTTGTGTGAGCGATCAAACCCAAGTTAAAATGTTCTGCTTGCTATAAATGGGTTTGTGGCACACACACACGGCTGATTTTATGTTGTTATCACATGATCAATCCTAAAGCCACTTGACGCTAACATTTTATCTACAGTATATGCTTGATCAATCTGATATGTATTTTTCTACCGTTAGACACAAAAATGACACTTTTCATATATATATATACTGTATATACGTTTCATTTGAATTGTTTTTGTCATTTAGGCTAATATGATTTCGCTGAGAGCTATTTTTTTTACATAGGTTTCATTAATTGAATTATTTTTGTAACTTATTATAATTTTACTGGGAACTAACAAACGTTTCTAAAAAATTCAGTATATTCAAATGTGAGGTTAATGAGAACATCATTGTATGAAAACGTAGAAAAACATTTTCGTCGTTTAGGGTTAAAGATTTACATCTATTTTGGTTGTGTATTTTCACTACATCGCGTATCGTCTGTGTTTAGCTATTTCATACATAAAACACCACTGTGTTCTGATTAGTTGTGCCTTGAATTATCTTTTCAGAACAAGGATTGGTAAGTCCACTGATACGTCCTCGTCGTTTTCTTTCCTAAATTCTTATAGAGATGCGTGGATACTTCAATTGTTCATACCATGTTAGGGAATCCGGCCGTAAATTAAAATTAGATTTCTTCTCCAAAATGACTGGCTGGCTGAATACGTCTGTAGCGTCTTCGACGACAGCCTATACGTAGGTTATAAATACGCGCCGCCATTTTATCGAAAAGTATATGTTTCATATTATCCAGAGTTAGGAAATCAATAATATCGCTGGCCTAATTAAAATAAACTTTGAACGTAAGCGTGACGGACATATATACATACAGTATATACAATCAGACAAACCCTTGTATAGACATGTGAGGACGGATCTAAGAATAGATATATTAATATATATATATATATATATACAGTATATAATTTCGAAATAGAATTAACATTTTTGTAATAGATATACAAATATGGAATACTGTATTAATCTATATAATTTCCATTATTGTGGATTTTAGCAGAGGAAGCCTAGCTATCACTTCACATTTCGACACAGACATGAATAAATGGTCTATACTTGTAAACAACAGAGAAAGAGAGAGAGAGAGAGAGAGAGAGAGAGAGAGAGAGAGAGAGAGAGAGAGAGAGAGAGAGAGAGAGAGAGA
>JAUYWV010126124.1:0-11420 GCA_032274565.1 Nematoplana nigrocapitula
GGGTAACGAGTTTTCAACTTCCATTTCATATGTGAATTGAAGGTTGGGGTGAACTGAGTTGAGAGCCCTCAGAAACACTTCGTGTGAGTTGGGGTTCTTCCGATTAAAGATTGCAAAGGTGTCATCCACATATCTTCGATAAAACCTAGGAGCCTCTTTATTGGTTTTTCTTTCGAAAACGTTCTTTTCTAAGCAGTTTAGGGCAATATTTGCTAAATTTGGTCCGAGTGGCGAGCCCATCGCGACCCCGTCCGTTTGGCAAAATAGTTGGCCGTTGAAAATAAACGGTACATCTTTCACACAGAGCGATAAAAGTTATTTGAACGACTCCTTCGTCAAATTTTCTGGCTTGAATTCACTGCTGTATAACAGTTCCGCTGCTTGATTGATAACTGCAACCAGGGGGACGTTTGTGAACAACGAGATGACATCAAATGACACCATATAGTCATCTTGATCTACTCCAAGAGCTTTGATTTCTGAGGCGAAAGATATGCCACTCTGTGTAGAAGAATTGCTCGACATCGTGACGGCAGGGGACAGCAGGTCGTTGAGATAAGAGGTCAATGGGTGAGCCGCAGAGCCACCATCGACAGGATGGGTATTAAAGGAACATTTTCTTTATGTGTTTTAGAGAGACCGTACATTAATGGTATGCGTGAGCCTTTCGGTTTCAGAGCAAATGCAGTTTTGCTGTTGATTTCGTCTCGTTTTTCGTTTTTCGTCTCTGTTTCTTCGGGCTGCTTTACCGTCTAATTTAAAATCCATTGTCTAGCACATCACACAAACGAAACATACGCCATGATCAGACACAGTTAGACTACGTGAAAGAATAGGTCTTGACTGTTACCTAATCCATCAGCCATATCCAGGATCCTGTAACTGCCACACATGCTCTCGTCTTTAGCTTTTCTACAAAAAATCAATTTTCTGGTTTCATGAATGCAGTGCATTGTTGATCAACCAGACTCGTTCATGACCATGGTCATAGGGCTTCCCGGTAAGTTATATGATTGTACCTTTCACTATATGATGTTTGCGCAATACTTGATTATCATCTTTGATTTATGATCTTCAGCATCATTTCACTTATCACTTTTACTTTGCCTTCACTTTGGTGTTCTACAACTCTTTTAACAGATTGCTCTCTTCCATTCATTGTTAAACTGAGCTTATTTTTGAGTTCATTAAAATCTCCGAGTCCTACTCAGCATGCATATACAAGCAATCCTTTACGACTTTCTTGACCGCTTTGCTTGCAAAACTGTTGATAGTTTGAAGAATTCTACTACAGTACTACTAAAGTGTGATTGCAGTTTCCGATAGCACAGCGCCGAGTGTGCTTTCAGCTTTAGGCCATCTAGCCAGCCTGTGTGTAAGTGAGTGAGTGGTCAAGTGGCGCTCGTGGCTCGCGCGCGTTCTCTCTCTGTCAGCAAACGGACCAATCAGACTAGGTGTTCTAGCGGTACGCTACCGACCGACCATGCCAGTAATCCCGTAGCTTGCTTACTATAATAGATAGTGCTATTTGGATCTGGCATCTTGTACAGGCGTCATAATCGAATACTGCTTATTTAGTTTGACGACATAAGCTAAAGTTACAGTTGACAATTTGACTTATGTCAATTAAACTAAAAGACCTCCCCATGTTCACTAGCTGCCGCCAAAAGTCTCTCGACCAGCCCGACAATATCAGGAAATGACAAAACATTTATTGGGCTTTACTATTAACTTCCAATGTAGCATCCGGCTACTGTGTCACTTTTCCAGATAGACTGACGCTTCAGTGCCATTTGAGAGATTTCCTATATCCGCAAGGGTCATGGCAGATGGTCTTCTGGAAAAGTGACTAGTACATTTTTATGCACTCGATAATTTGAAGTATGAAACTAAGACCTTCGGTATCGCAGCAATCAGATATATTCACAATGGTTGTCCTACAAACTTACATATATGGTTTGATATCAAAGTTCTAAAGAAATATCCCGTCATCATTAACAGTATCAATATATTTATCGCCGATGTAATAAGCACTTTCAATATCGATTTGTGGAATAAATAATAAAAGTTGTCTTTCAAAGTTGATCAGATCAGTTTTACTTGTTTTATATTTTCATCACCAAGTATTACATCTTGAAACTCCAAAGTCATCAATTCCGCACTCCTTAAATCGCCATAATAACAAATTACACGGGGTTTTTTTCTTCACGAAACTTTTAAAATCATCTGGTTCACTCATAGAAAACTGACTTTCTCTGCTTTTAATAAAGCCGTTGATTTTTTCTTCTCTACACTCTTCTTCGGTATTGATTTCATGAAATTTTTAAGAAACGGGGTGTCGTTAAAGGACTTCCAGCGATTCTACGTAAGTATTGTAAAATGTAGTGAAACATCATGTACTTTTTCCCGATTGTTGACGATGCGTATTCTTGTAAACTGTCTTCCGTTAAGAAAATCATCCCCTGATTAGTAGTCGAAAACTTTTTCTATGATTTCAATGGGTCCAAAAAGAACCTTACAAAAACGGAGCATAGCACGACGTCTGCCCAAACATTTCTGCTTTTTCTGATGATCTAGAAGAAGATAGTTAACACACAAAACTATTGAACGAGTCCTCGAGCTCGGAATGTTCAAACGAATGCATTACAGAACGTCTATATCAATAACAGGCATAAAATCGTGTAGCTTTTGTTTGATGACGGGAAGCGCACTATGAGGGTGTTTCATTGGCGCGGGAATGAGACATTCATCTAATGGGGTCAACACGATCAATATTACTGCCTCTCATTCCATGGAAGATATTTGTACGTTTATGTTAATAGTGCTTATTGTAGGAAAATGTATATATGTTATTCTGTACCAGTATTTTCCTGAATAAATCATTATGTTGTAATAAATACACTTACCTGTTCCGCATTTAGAGGAGAAGGTTTTGCCAGATGTCTTTGCATGGTAAGTGTTGTTTGCATGACAAGTAAATTTGTTTGACAGTAGCCTGCGCAAAAATAATAGACAGTTGTCCATCAATTTAAAATATTTATTTCGCCATGATTTGTAGTGAGTACATTATAAATGATTATAAATCAATGCTCTATGAAGTCGAGTACTACAACTACACTATTAATGTCTGACTTCAATAGTTTTACAAAAACAATGGAAAAAATAAAACACACTTCAGGCAGTTGGAATATTGCTAGAGATTGTGTAACTTTAACCAACATGAATTTGTCTTTGGAATAATAGATGCAAACACTTTGAAATATAGATGGAAGAATTTATGATACGGGACTACAGCATCGATCAGAGACTTGTATTAGGATTTTGAGAAACAATAGATTGAAGTCAAGTTGCAATATTGAATGAAGCAATATAACAATGAGACATGCTTTCCAACGACAAAGGACATATAGTATTAAATCTCCCAAGATGTCTGAATGTCGATTGCAGTTTGGATTTATATAATTAGACTTGATGTCTTTTGCAACATTTTCATATTATACAGTCCGTCAAAAGAGTTATCTTATTGACATTGAAATTATTCGCGTTTTAATTTATCTCATCATATTTCTTTAATTTAGTTATCCATATAATTCCGCATGCAGATAAAAGTTCACGTTTTGTTAAGCTATAATATGCCTAATAATATTTATAGTAAATTAAATAAAAACTTACCGTAATGTATGTAAGCTGGGAAGAGATGTTTCAAAAATGAATTCTGTTAAGCAGTTACTTATTATATCTCTAAAATACATTTTTTAGATAACATATCTACATGTACAATTAATAGTGAACAATGATACAATAATTTAAATACAATAGTTAAACTCTTTTACATGATTGAAATATTTAAAAAAAAACTAAAACCGTTTAGGCTAAGTTTTAGGAAAATACAATAATTGCAACGTAAAATTATTAAAAAATAAGCCATTTTTTTCGTGTGAATTTTACTGACATACATTTGTTAGGAATTTTATTTTAATATCATTTAATGTAGAATATGATGCTATTGGGAACACAGTTATATAGCTGATTTGTATTGGTGGTGTTTTCGAATGTCTAATAATATAATCTCTCTTGGACACTGTTTAGACTCAGTCACTATGTTGGAAATAGCAATAGAAAATACTTTTATAAAACTTGGAAAATATGGTTTATGGATTATTGCAAATGGTGCAGTTACATCAAGACAAATATAGAGTATATTTATTTATGTTAATTGTTTCATTTTTTATTGTCGGACAAAACATAAGATTTAGTTGCCCATATGTTTTATATGTCAAGACTACCACGTTCTTGCTACTTTCATCACTTGAACTAATATACAACCCTAACACCTTCAGGCCAAATTTCAACACGCAGACGACGAATTATCGAAGAAGTTAAGCTTCTCAACCTACCAGCTGTACACACATTCGTCGAATACACACCTCTGAATACGTCAAAGAGAGAAAAATACTTTGAAGATCCTTGGTCTATAGGGCATTCTTACTACCACAATCAATGCCATTGCAATCTTATTTTCCAACACAATGAATTCAAGACGGAATTCATGTGTTACGACATAGAAAACAAGACAATTGGCTAGTACTAAACCAACACCTCAACAAAGCTGATGATTTCCATTGTCTAGGCATCATGGTGAGACAATTCTCTCAAAAGCATATCATTAAGCACAGGAGCCTGTTCGAGAGAGCGGGTTAAGAGAGGGTTAAGGGGTAGTGGAGAGGTAGCACCTTTCTGGCCTGCCAGACTGGTCCTCACACCCCCAGGTGCTAGTGATGCGTAAATCAGCTTTTGGAGCGCCATTGCGGCAGCCAATCCTAGCACAAGATCGTCATGCGTGGTGAAGAGCCACATCCTCCAAGAGGTAACCCTGGTTGCGCAAAACATGATGGATCTAGAGCTGACCACTCGATAACTGGTCCCCAAGTCCAAGGTGATGCCACAAGCCGAAGGTCTGAATGGCGGAGGGTGAACCGTCCTGATTGTGTGCCTGTCGAGAAAACTGGCGAACCTCGGGGTTTGGCATTCATAGCCCTAGCCCAGCCCAACCAATAGGCTCTGGTTGGTGGCATTAGGCCTCCTGAATTACCCAGTCAAGCCGGCGGCATAAAACGGATCCCGAAACCCCGCTGGCAACCCAAAAATATGGTGCTACACCCTAATGTGCAAAGTGGATCGCCCCCCGAGGTGCTCGATGGTACCGGGACAGAAGGACCGGGGCGGAATGGTCCACAAACGCAGGGGCAACCCTGCCGAGCCAGAATAATTGAATCCAAGAGGCCACCAGTCGCCGCGGGGCCGAATAAAAGGCGTCGACAACCAACAAGCGACCTCCTCTACTTATGCGAAGTTCGCTGGCTCTCTCGCGGAAACATGCTGGGTCGCGTTTTGGGAGCTCAGGGCTCAGATCGCCACCTTTTTCACGGAGAAAAACCTCCCTCATGCCGTGCAGTTTCAGGACCCTGCCTGGCTGACGACGGGTTGCGCGGGAAATTTCTGGCAGCTTCTGGTCCATTGTCTTTATATATAGACCACTTCCCTGAAATTGCATAATTGCGATCTTCGGTAGTACGTATACTGCTGCGAGCAGTTATTCAGCAAGATGAAATACACCAAGAATCGTCTTCGTGCGCAGCTGTGGATACCACCTGAATTATATTCTTACTCTCTCCACTTCAGCCTTTCGGCCCGACATTGCCAGGCTGTGCAAGGACAGTCAGCACGACTTGGCACATTAAATTTCCTAAATTTTCAGTAAAATTTCAAATAAAATTATTTCAAATTTGATTTTTCGTTGTTGTTCTGTTCGTCTGGCCCGCGGTCCTCGGCCAGGTTCTTGATTTGGCCCGCAGGGTTAGTGTGCTTGCTGACCCCTGTTATAGATAAACCTTTTCTCAATTATAAGAACAATCACGAGTACATAATTGTATTGGCATTCATAAGGAATGGTTATAGTAAAACCCGTCGAAATGTAAATTGTATTTGCTGATTTTACTGCGATTAGTAGTTATTAGATAATTGATAATTGAAATAAAATAAATTATAAACAAATAATATAATATAGAAGAGAAAGAGAAGCAGTACAGTAAAAGACAAATATTTAAAAAGAGAATGTGGACCGAAACGTGGAAAATATCATAACCACTCAACCTCTGAACTTATGTTTTCGCAAATTCTTCAAATGCCTATATATGTATACTCTTTTTCGAAATCCAATTACCGGTATAATAGTTTCTTTTAAGTTTACCACTATTGTGGTTTTGGTTTGCTATACAATTTTGTCCTGATGCTTGACAATTGTTATACGGCTGAACGTAATGTGAGTTAATCGTAGTTTCTTTTCATCAACATTTTAATCTACCAACATTGTATATTTTCATTTCTTACTGACTAATGAGACTATAATATATTGCAGGGGCAGGCATAAATTCAAAATTATGAAAATTATTTCAACGAGAATTTTATTTAAACATAAACTTTCTCGTAAACACTAGACAAGTATTTTCACATATGTCCTAACTCAAAAGATTAGCAGTTTTCCTGATAGAAAATTCAAAACATTGTTTCAAAAATATCATATTGAGACAAAAGTCCTGTAAACAATGCATTAATGAAATGATGTTGTGTATTTTACTAAATCTATGATGCCTTTTCTTGTTAAGTCACTCAAATTGAATGATATGTAAATTTTCCAGAGACCTCAGCAGTTCGAAAGATTATATTAAAAAATATTACGTTAGAGATTTTTGTTGAGATTATAAATGCATATTAATCACGGTTTATTGCAATACCCCCTTCTAGCCCTTTGCCAAAGTTCACATGTTCACTAAGTGTATCGATTTATTTCAATAATAACTTTAGTGCTTGATTTTCGAATTCAGCTTGTGTTAGTTATTTAACCAAACATGATCGGGACTGTATTTGGAATTTATTTAATCATTTGTATTTAAACAATACACCACAAATTCAATATATAGTAGATAACTACAAAACTGACAAATACAAAGCAAAAATAATTGATTTTGCGACTGACAGTGTGTGGACATACTACTTGAACATGCGATAATACACTATTGACAATTTACAAAAAATAAAGTCTTAAACAGACCGTACCAAAGTGACAGTGTACCACTAAAAATTAGAAATAGAACACATTGTAAGAAAATTATAACAAAATATATTTTAAAAGACGCACCAAAAAACATTTGAAAATGTTAAATGCAACTTTATAACAACAAAACTATATAGTACATTAACGATTTGTAACGCAACAAATAAACAAAAGGACTGCGCCGAATCTTGAACAATTTCAAAAGTTTAAGCTAAGTAACCTTTTTTGATGAAACTGTCTGCTTCAAAACATACTTTAATTTGTTAAATCCGAAAGATTATTTTGAAAGATGAAATATTTCAACAAAAATATATGACAAAATCGGTCTCAGTCTAATACTTAGTAATCTGCGGTCTATCACGCTGTCTGTGAATATAGAGTACATACTGTAGTTTATCCTCCAAGTTGGTTGTTTCTCGTCTGATAAGAATTCTTTAGTCAAAACAAAATAATTTTTATATCGATGATCGGCTGGTTTGTCAGAGTAAGTGGTCAGTGGCTAAAAACGTCCGCATCTCATAGTGGATGGAATCGGGTTGGGAAGTGAAACAACAGTGACCACGGGTTGAGCAGCGCAGAAGGCGGCGTGTAGACCGATAGAAACGAGGCGACATCTTGATGAGGAGAATGGGGTCAATCACTGCGTTGAGGAACGCAATCAGCTGCACGCTGGGATACCAGAAATGGCTCACACGCCTCATCAGGTCGGGCAGTTTGAGGTTGCTGTAGAGAAAGTCGATGACCAGATTGAAAATGTGATAGGGCAACCAACAGATGGCGAAGGTTACTAGGAGGAGGATCATCATTTTCACCGCCTGGCGTCGTTTGACAAAATTACGAAAGCGCATCTGATTGGGCGATGCTGACCTGGCGCTGCAGTCGGGGCGGTTCATCTGTTGGGCACTGAAATGGCTGCTGCTGTTGTTACTGTTGTTGACCTGGATCAGTGTGTACTCGCTGTTGGTGATGAGGCTGCAGGACAGCCGGCCATAAAAAAGCATCATCAGTCCCAATGGAACGATATAGAGAATGAGGAACAAATAGAGAGTGTACTTCTCCCGTGAGATCAGTCCCGTATTATTCCAGTAATTCTCAATGCACTGGCGTAGGAAATAGTGATGTTCTCTTTTGGAAAGGTTGATCTCAATAACCTGATAGAGTCGCAAGAGGGGAGCACTGGTGATGATGGAGATGGTCCAAACTGCCAGGATCCACAGACACACCCTTCTCTTGGAGTATCGGATGGTCGAATTGCGCAGCACGAGAAATCGCTTCAGACTGATACTGGTCAGAGAGAAGATACTCAGCGAGAGGGACATCGACTGGATCATTGGGTTGAGCTTGCACAGAACCTCGCCGTAGATCCAGTTGTAGTGGGTGTAGTAGATCATGGTCCAAGGCAGATTGAAGAGGAGCACCAACAGGTCGCTAACGGCGAGATTGGCCAGGAAGATATTCGTACTGGTCCGCATACTTCGAAATCGTACCACCGCGATGAGCACCAGGCTGTTGCTGAAGATGCCAGTTATGAAGAGGAAAACGGATATCGTCAACATCATGGCTTTTATGGCACCGTTTTCGTAGAGCAACGCGTCACTGATGATATCATTGATGGACTGGGAGAGTAAATAGTCTTTCGTGTCTTTCTCAACTAATAATGACCTATTCTCCGATAGTATGGCATCGAAATAGGACTGAATGTTTGAAATATTTTCTCCAAGCATGGTACAACTGTTTAATTCCTCTATATATGCCTATTGCATTATGGCAATACATTAATGAATTTTTCCTCAGTATAATGATGGTATTTAGCTATTTATACAGATTAAGCAGTTCCATCGGCGTACGTCCCGAAATTGCGACAAATAATCCTATTGCGACAATATGATTGGATGACAAATGCGAGTATACTTTATCAGATAAACAAATAAGAAATGCCCCCACCAGCTCGTCAGGTAAACAAAACCATTGTTGTTGCTTTTGCATGAGCACTGGATTGCATTTAGAAAATTAAAATAAAAGTAAGAGCGACACTGATTGCAAAGATTTATTCTCGACGCGTTTCGGTCGTATCATCAGACCATCATCAGGAGTACATAAAGTTTTATGTAGATAGGAGTGAGTATAAATAATACAGAAAATTACAAAACAGATTAACTATAAGTAGGATTCTTTAGGTACAGTTCTATAAATTATAATTCAGAAAAGCTTCAGAAAGTAATCCGCTCCGGAATGCAATTGCTGACGATTGATCGATGGAGATAATCGACCAATAGTGAGCGCTTCTTGAATTGATAAGCTAAATTTAGACGGAGCATGAGAAATGATGTTAAAGTTATCTAGAGTACAAGTACAACTACAAGCGAGGCGATAATTAAAGATACTGGAACCTACCTTCTGGTGTTCCATAACTTTTATTTTAAAAAACAACAACATTAATTAATTAACCTTGTGGTCTATTCATTTTTCTCTAATATTATCGAGACTACTATTTTTTAAATTCCTACTTTTACTTAGACTAGAATAGTCAAACACCTAGACTTTTTCTATACTACAGTATCACTAAAATATTTTTAGCCACCGTTTCTTAGAACTGATACCAATACGAATGATGAAGAAGTGTGTTCCTTGAAAAGTGACGAAAATCATATCAGAAAAGATAAAGTACCAGTCTTTCAAAGACTGTCTCTTCTCGGGTAAATATAAACAAAAACGAATTGTAAGGTTATCAAGTGTAATTAGGAATTAGTGTTCATTTTGTTTTTTAGAAGCAATGCAGGAGCAAGATTTAGTGGAATCATTTCATCTTTTAGAGTATGTATTTCAAATATTCATTTTAGTGTATTGTAGTAATAATTATGATGAATCAGAAATGTTTTTTGTTGGAAAACAAATATGCAAAAGTGTTATAAAATACTTTTAGTAAAAGGAGCAAAATTGACTGTCATTATCTTTCACTATCATATTGTTTAAAAACAATTTTTAGCGCATAAATGTCTTCTTGAAGAACGATCGTTTTTCTGTTATACACCATACTAATGTATATGTATAACATTTTGTAGACTTCCTTGGTTAGCCGGAATAATCTTGAAGTACCACAACGTGCAGCTTCCATGGACAGTGTTAGAGATGATCGCCCAGAAAATAGTGGAAGTGCAAAAAATCAAATAGTAGCGAGGATCTCATTACTAAAGTATGGTTTTCAAATACAGGCGTCGTAATATAGTTTAAACTAAATCTAGTTTTATTCTATAAATAGGGAAAATGCGGGGAATTACATCGACACAATCCTATCAAATATTAAGCAGGTAAGTTTCATCTTATATAGTTTTGTAGTTTATTTCAGACCTATATAGATAATCATCCTTCGAAACATTGGTCCAAAGATAATATTTTATTGACCTATATAACATCTTTGCATTGGCCAGTTATTTTACTGACATTGAGACTTTTATTGTTCAATTTCTAAAGTTGGTAAATACGCGTTGCTCGGGAGGAAATAAAATTAAACTTTTTGTGTAATAATTTCGCATGCCCTCGTCAGGTGGCTGAAGCAATACAAACTTGCCGACAAATACTAACAAATCTGCTGCCACGTTCAATTAATCGCGGTTTAAACGCGGTACACGCTGCATTTTCGGGGAACGTATGCTGGAAATGCCTGGGAGGAAATAACCAATCATGCATCAAAGTGCTTACTCGCTACAATCGATCAACATAATCAAACATGCTACAGCTTCCAGATTTAAATTGTCATTGAGATCCTCATTCTGTATAAATATTGGTGTAACATTGCAGCAATCGCCTAATACACCTATATATAATACATTTCCATAAATGAATGAGACAATCAGGGATGTTAACAAATGAAGTCTATTAAAACACTGATGGATTGGAAATCATACTACGCCAAATTCTACGTCAACGGCTAACGTCGCATTATAATATGCTGTATATATACGAGTATATAGTTGTATGTATTATAGTTTAATCGAAACAGCCATACTGACTATAAGCTTATTGGACAAAATTGACCTGACTAATGATCTCCATTATTGTATTGTCAATTGGATTCTTATTCTTTTTGCGATACAAGATTCATTTTGGTGATGAAAAGCGATCTAGAAAATATATCCGGACTTGTAAGATGATATTCTTCCTGAGAAAGCATTATACATAACAAAGAAATAAACAAGAAACTTCATCTGGAATATGAGTTTTTGCAAAACTTTACATGAAAATGTAGAATACCCATTTCAGACCTGTTTATTCATAAACGTTATTTTGATAAGAAAAATATAGTAGG
>JAUYWV010126135.1:0-11419 GCA_032274565.1 Nematoplana nigrocapitula
TTGCCCTTCCTGTGGTGAAGGCCCGCAGGATCTTTCTCACCTTCTTCTCTCTTGCCCCTCATCTTCAGGCCTCCGTCGTCTTGCCATCTTTGGTGAGACGGGGAGCCTTCTCGACCTATGGAGGCGACCTCGGGGAGTTGCCCGGTTGCTGGGTCTCGGCGGCCCTGATCCGCCTCCCCATCCTCCGGAAGAGGCCGGGTAAACAAACAAAACAAAAAACCGGCGAAGCAGCGGAGTGATTGTTAAAACACAATAAACTGATTTAACAACAAGAAATTCTTTAATTTCTATATGTTCTTTTGCATTTCGAGATTTTTGGCAATGCATAGTATTAGTCGATGCATATCGCAATAAATTATTATGTCACAATATCTCACAGACATTGCATGACTGCATTCATGCAGCACAATAGTATTATGATAGTCCAATATAATTGAAAAGCATTTGACTTTTGAGCAAATAACACTTATACCTGCTTATAAAATACCATTTACTAATAGAGATTAAGAACTAGGTATATATATAAGTTCTTTATGGCAGATATAAGTTAATCTATAAAAAATAAACAAAGACGTATCATTACTTTTGATTAGTGTTTAAATCGGTAACTGTGAATTTTCATTTTTCGTTTGAAATACTAACATCGACTTAGTAACAAGTACGCTAACTGTTGTACTTTAGATTTGTAACATCATTTACGAATATATTTTGCGTCATGTTTTTAAATAATAATGTATTTGATATATTTTTACATATACGAAGTGTGAGTCTAGTAATTAAATTAATTAATATTTCACAACTGACACAGTGTCAGAGCCTCGTGCCTGTAGCCGTATAAAAAGCCGTGTGCAGCATATTAGACCACTCTAATATAATATATTAGTGTTCCCATGCACAGTCTAATTCTAACGTTATAATTTATATGGTGTATGGAGGAATCTATTAATAGATTTCGGAATACCTTGCTACATTGTTGAATGAGTGTATTTGTTTCCAGAGAAGACCATGCAACCCAGAAGATCAGTGTAGACTACACCTGGTATTTTTCTGTGCAATATAGCACATGAGGACAACTTCACACAAGTGAAATGCATATGACAGTCAAATTTTACATAATTGACAAACTAAAGCCATCCATTAACTAGTCCTTAATTAACATTATCATTATTAACAAGACATTCAATCTATATTAATTTGGTCAGCCAATTGCAACCACTCTAATCAAAATTAGATTCCCATTGAACAGTCTAAAATCATAGATTCAATGAAAATGTAATTAACTTTTTCATGAACGTATTATAAACAAAATTTAAAAAATATAAAGTAAAAATAAATAGAATTTTTTTAGAAAAGTTTATAAAAATCAAAAAAGCTAATAACAAAACTTTTTTTTACAAACTTTAAAAATTTTATAAAATCTTCCATGATTAAAATATTAAAAGCTATGGAAAGTGAAAGTTTCACTATTTCTAAATAAGTAGACCAATTGGAAGAGAAAAATAAAAAAACTGAAGGAAAAACTTAATAATTACTCAATGCAAATAACTAATAATAACACTAAACTGGCAAAAAATTTCCTTATATTTAATAATAAATAAAAATATCAATAAAGGACATAAATTATCATTTCATTCCAAATAAAATATAATTTGACTTATCTTTTTTAATATATTAATAGTTTAGTTACAATATTTAAAACTTTTAATATTTTATAAACGGAATATATTATTGAGTTTTATTAAATGTCATAATACTAACAATATTTATATAATTTTTTTTATTTGTATAATATGTAAAATATTATATAAAATATGAAATATATAATTTTAAAAGTTTTACTCTTAATAAAATAAATATTTTACAATATATTAAAAATTCTAATATTTTAATATTAATCATGATCATTAGATATCATCTTTTATTAGAAGGTTGGTAACCATAACATGCCAATTGGGCAGGTTCTCAGCTTCCTGTTTTGCAATTTTGATGATTTTACTTCCGTTGTATATTTCTTGATATTATTTCACCCAAGCTTCTCTCTGCTGACCCCTATCCTATTTCTTTTCTATCATGCCTTCTAGAACCAAAGAAGGTAACTGCCCTCAGGATCCTTTCATAACGTGTCCTGCAAACTGCATTTTTCTAATGATCAGACTTTCAAATAAGAATTCTTTCAATTTTCAAAAGTCAACTTTTCACCTTTCCAATTCTATTTCTTAGTTCTTCCAACTTCCAAGGTATTTATATTCAGTCACTTGCTCAAGTTCTTTGCCAGCAATGTTTTTTATTTTTGTCTATTACCATTATTTTTGTCTTTTTAGCATTCAGGCTCAATTATTCTTCTGGTGCAACATCGTGAAGAATTTTGAGTGGGCTTCAGTGTCTGATAACCTGAGTTTGTAATTGCAAACTCAATACCACTATTCAAACACACTTGGCTATATTCTAAAGTAGATAAATTGTATATTACAAGATCTAACCTTTATACCAGGAATTCTTTTAAATAGTGCAGATTTAGTACTTTGTTTCAAGTGACATGTTTAAAATAAAGCACTGAAAATGTTGTCTATTTATTAGATAAAAAAGTGAAAAGGTACATCCAGACTTTTAGAATTATTTCTCTATACTCCAATATTTTAAGTTATTAATTTTGCCTCTTCACCTCATTATTTTGATTAGTGTACATGCTCCTCCAAAAATAATTATGTTAGGGAGCACTTTGCTACATTCCCACAACTTATTAATTTTGTATAAGTTCCTAGAATGAGATTCTCCAAACCTAGACATCTGTTAGGTGCAAAGAATCTCACAATGTAGTGACAAGCAAATTAGTATATTTGTTAAAATAGTGTCTTACATAAAATTTTATTTTTTCCTGATACTGTTCAGGTAGGATCACACGATCATTGTCTTCCCAGTTATTTGGTGCACCAGGACTGTTTTCCTTTTTGTTAAGTCACCAATTTGCTTGAATTTCTCTCCAGTTCTTGATGCCATTACTTCTTCTTCGTCTACCAGGTCATAATGAAATGTTTGGAAATTTTGGTCGCTTTTCACAAAGCAGAATGACTACTCATGCAACAGATCGATTTGTTATCTGGTCGTACATTTCCTTCAAAATATGTGTTTCTAATTTTTGCACGGTCTTTGAATTTTTTACCTCATTATTTCCATTATAAGTAATCTTTGGTCTGTATAGTGTAAGTATAGTTATGTAGTCGGCAGTCTATGATTCTGATTAATCAAAATTTTTATTCACACTTCCACAGGGGTTTCTTCCATTAGTTTTCATCTAAATATGTTTATGTGCAGCATTAGGATCTGCATCATGTGAACTTGCCCACATTTTGTTTGTTTTTATCAGGACTTTTTTTGGTCATTGACAGAGGAGTAAGCATGATTTTTATTGCTTCCGTAAATGCTAAAGAAATATGCCAACATTGCAGCACACAGGGTGCTTTGGTGTTCTTGTTGCATGTTACCTGATTTTGATATGGGCTGGTGATCACTCCCGCAGTCTGCACTTGGCTGTGCCTTCACATATGAAGTCGATCTGATTTGTAGCTCAGACTCCTGAGCTTAGCCATTACTAAGTCTTCTTGGAGGTTTAGAATAAAGTGTATTGCCATTAACAAAGTTGTTAGTCATACAGAATTCTTTCAGCCTGTCTGTCATTTATTTCACTGAGTTAGTCCATTTGTCCCGGTGTCATGATGTTTAAGCAAGGCTTTGCTATTTTTGTATTGCAATCCCATAACTATAACATCTTGCTTGGAAGTCTTATCTAAAACACTGTGAGCACCAATGAAGAAGTCATCTAACATAGTGTTTCACACATTGCTTGTAGTTGCATTACCTGAATTATTGAGATATTGACTTTATTCTTAATCATAGTGTAATAATCCAATCGTATTCAGTGATTGATTTGGAACAATTTTCTCAATGATGAATCCTATACTCCGCTTCTTTGACTGCCTTTCATCATTTAGAAAAAACTATCACTTTGTTTTCATCAGATCCAAATCTTCATTCTCCCTGTCACCATGTTTCCCATAACACATAGTATTTTTATAATATGTCATATCCGTCCACTTCAATTTCTATGCAGGTTAATTTTCCAATAGTTCAACTTTCTCGAAGCACTCATTACTCACACAGGCAACTGTGTCATTAATGATCGACATACTTATTGGTACTGAACGAGCAGCAGTGGTAACCTTAAGGAAAATCGCATTTACCAAGGAATTACAAAACGAACAAAGATCACAGTTATCAACTGCGTGGTCTTACCCATATTTCAATGTAGAGCGGAATCTTGGATATTGAGGAAAAGAGAAAATAATAAAATAATAAAAGTGGAAGCTTTTTGTGCTGTAGAAAACTTTCAGATGTAACATGTAGTGAGCACCGAACTCCTGAGCAGAGATTATCTTAGCTAAAATGGGTACAATTCTCCTGTTTGGCTTGCAGTTGTCATCCTGCCCATATATAAGTTATGGGAACCACTCTCCTGTCTTCCGCAGTACTACTATGAGTACCATCAGACCTGTGCCTCCAACTTTGGATTATGTATGAATTCCTTATGTGTACTTTTTGTACTTATATGTATAGTATCAGGTATCGAAGCTTATATACGTTATATCTACATATGTAGTTAAATATTTGGAAAATCGGTGTATATATTTGTTTTTGTATCCACAATTTTTAGGAGCATGTCACAAGATCACCAAGTCATTGAATTGTCTGGTCAGGGCCTTATCAAAATGGAGGTGCCACTTGGAGTGTATCCAACAGTCTTGATATTTGATCATAATAAGATTTCCAAAATTGAACAGTTGGAAGAATATACAGATTTGCAACAAGTGAGTTTTTATATAGCGATTTACATTCAATGTTCTTGTACTCATAATTTTTATCCAATTATACCAAAAATTATATTAATGTTTAGAAAGTAAATATTTTAAATATACATCATTTTTTATAAAATGTATACATTTATCTAGATTGGTTTCAGGCTTAATCTGTTATTCACAACAGATATATAAAAATAAAATGATGAACACTTTAATGTTCAATTACAACAATCGTTTACATATTATTGTATATCATTATGATTTTAACACAAAGCTTTTTTAATGTCTATAGTTCGAACGTGCTAGAGTAACCTTTAGTTTTATAAGAACATTTTTAGACTGGTGCTGAGAATTATTACAGTTTCTGTTGTAAAAAACATTTGAATTTCATTTTTGCCCTCTCTAGCTTTCTCTTGATGATAATAGAATCATTCAGATGCATGGAGTGTCTCAACTAAAAAATCTCACCATTCTTAACTTACCCAATAACAACATTATTCTCATCGATGGTGAGTTATTACTAAATATTTAGTTTTAACAATGTTATTTTAGCTAATTGGCTTTCGATTTGTGTTTTAGGTTTGCGAAATCTCACCAAACTTACTTGGCTCAATTTGTCTGGCAATAGAATTAAGGTTAGATAATATAATATAATTAGTCATTTTATCATTTTTAGAAAACTAGAAAATATTCTAATTTTTGGTTTAATTGCAATTTACCGAATAACCTTCTCTAGTAATAAATGTTATAATAGGGTATGTTGATTTATTCTTGGATTGTTGTACAGTGCTCTATAATTTCATAGAAGATTTTCAATATATTTCAATATATTTTTAAATAGTCTGGGATAAAGATCGGAACTTTTTGTTATTATTACTAAAACATTACTTGATGATTTAGTGTAAATATGCCTCCCTAGTTTAGTATTATCTTTGATACTATTATAGACTATCGATCATCTGGATAGGAATGTGAACCTGAAACATCTCGACTTGTCTGATAACCAGATAGGATTACTCGGTAATATCTCTCATCTTCAAAAGTTAAAGGTACGATGTCCAGTATCCAGGTCTTTATAGAAACTTAATCACTATAATCTTAATTTTGTCGCTTTTAGACTGTCCTACTCCATGGGAATCAGATAGGCAGCTTAAAGCAGGTTCAACGTTTTCTGCCGTCCACAATCGAAATTCTCTCACTCGCCGAGAACGACATTCACGATCTCAATGAGGTACACTTTGCGATTTAAATTTTAGAAGCTATTGATGTGAATTGTTGAAGAGAAGCAAAAGAACGATTTGGTGGATTAAATTGTGCATTACATTCTGACGCTGATCTGCCGATTTTAGTTGTATATAATAAGTATATAATAATAATGTTTTTGGTGCACAATTAGCTAGACGCTCAGAGATGGTGTTGTGGTAATGCTATTACCTGATACTTTAAAAAATATCAGAAGAAAGCAGCATTCACAATATTTGCCAAACGTACTCGTATTATAACCCCATCAGATGGTGGATCAGAGATCAACGAAAAACCTCTGACACTGAATGCTCCGATACAGACTTACTGATCCACCACTACCACATCATTGTGTGATTATATGAAGTGCGTAGCTAGACACGGAGATAGCTATTGTTGTTGTACAGCAGGTCTCGTCAGGGGAGCCGGGACTCCCTCAGATACGAGTCCACCGAACGGATTCCTCTGAGAGGCCGTGCCGGTAGATACATCTAACTTGGGCATACAAAGTGTCTCAGAAGGGATGCTAAACCGTTTAATATCACCCAGATGAGGCCGTGTGATTAACATGAAACAGAGGTAGACACCAGCCCTCACCCAAGCGATACCCAAACTTTCTATGGCATTATTATTAGGTGGTTGTTGTTGTTACTCGCGGCAAAGCTACCGCCGATTACTGCTCGGAACCACTTCCAGTACCTGGCAACTCCCAACTGCCTCCTGACCTCTCCCGCCGGGCACTTGAAAAGTACGTGCTCCTGGTCCTCCGCCTCCTCTCCGCACCTCCAGCCCTTGTCGTCCTCCTACAGGCCGATCCTGAAGCGTCTGTAGCTGATGCCCTCCTTTCTGTTCCAACCACACTCCAGCTGCCCCCGGACTCTTCCCGCAATATATATACTTCTTGTCCGCTCATGGCTACTCACCCGCTCCTTGAGGCTAGCTTACAGCCTCGCCTTGATGACGTCGTAGTGGCATGCGACTCCGTCTTATTGAAGTGCCGCTCCCTCCGCTGCTACCGCATCTGCCCAATCATTTCCGATCAGGCCACAGTGGCTAGGCACCCACGTCATGGTTCGGCTCCTGTCTTCCTCATTTAGTGCCGCCAACGCCCACTGACCTCTGCCATCTGTCTGCTCCTTGACTTGCATTTATAAAACGCCACCGCCGTGATAAGTCGCGCCATCTTCCACTTGTCCCGATTCTGCTCCAGCCAACCCAACGCGATCTTGATGGCCACCATTTCCGCTATATATATATATCACCGCAACCCTCGTTGGCTGGCGAGCATCACCTGCTGTCACCACTACGCCAGTACCACCACTCGTCCTTCCTTCCTTTGCCAACCCGTCCGTGTAGACCTGCACGTCGAAGGGGGCACCACTGTCTAGACGTACCAGGGCCCTCCTCAGATTTGGATCACTGTCTGGCACCTCCCCAACCACGGCGGCACCAATCCTGGACGCACTCTCTCTCTCCAACGTCTCTACTGCCTGCTTCCTCCATCCGCACCTCTGCAGCCTCTGTTTGGCTTTGGCGTTCCTCTTCGCCAGCTCCATCCCAGGGCTCTCTCCTCCCTTCTCAAACTCTTCTCCATCCAGCAGCAAAGCTGCCTGAAACTCCTCTCAGTGGTTGTTGAGAAAACTTTCAACAGATTTTGACAACACTGCACTTTATTGCTTGTTATCCTCACTGAACTCCATCTCGTGTAGCATTTTGTCAAAGTTATCGTTATCAGTATTTCATTTGTCTGCAATTTATCGAAAGAAGAGGAAATTGTCTTCCTCCACTTCCTGACGTATCTTCTACTTAATATCTCAAACGGTTGATGTCCACAGTCTTTCAACTTTGAAATACATCTTCCCTGTGCTGTCTTCTGACAATGCTTCACGGTGCCTAACGAAACAATGCATTTTTGCTTCTTCGATTTTCATTTTAAACGTGTATAATAATTCGGTTTTAGAAAAAGGAAGGAGTACCAGAGAGGCAGTCTTTTCATGGAGAATTATGTCTGAAAGAATGGTCGAGTAAAAGACAAGTCACACCACTGTTTCACAGATTATACGAAAGCCTTTAATATAGAATAAAACATTGGAAATGAACTAAAATTATAGTAAACAGAAGGAATACCAGCTCACCAACGGAGACTAATAATTTTATATATACTTAGACAAGGATGCATTCTGTCTCCTATTATGTTAAACTTGTATAGTCAATATATAATTATGAAGGAATCATTAGTAGAAATAAATGGTATAACAATCGACCAGACATAAAAACACTACAAACTTAATATTTACGCATGATGCCATATAATCCCGAAATAAATTACAGAAAATGGTACAACAGACTATGCAAAGTGTTTTAAAATATGAAATGTCTCTTAAAGAAAAAACAAATTTATGACACTAAGCAAGGAAATAATTATAAACATCTATGCTGAAGAAGAAGTACTGGAAATGGTAAAGCAGTAAAAATATCTTGGTACTTGGATAACGGTTGATGGTAAATGCGCCAGTGAAGACAAAATAAAACTGCCAAGAGATAAAGATGATCTAATAGGAAATGTAAAGATATTTTTTTACGTCTTTTCGCCATAATAGACAATTCTACGAATCGCTAACGATTTAGGGCACCGTTGCAACCTGCACTATTTAAAATTTTCTTCACACAACCATATCTATCATTTCGTGCCCCCATTTGAAAGTACAAAGACTTCAGTACCTGAATAGAAAAATGTAATGTAATATCATCTCTGCACCATTTTGGAGGTTGATGTTTGCGTGCGGAAAATATAGACAGTTGTGAGGCTTCAAAGAAGGCTCCCTGGACTTGCAAACTATACATATATACTGTACGTATAGTGGACAAGCTGGATGTTTTTCTCCCGAAGTTTGTCCTTCTTTATAGCAAGCAGCTATAGCTGCTATCCGGCTACTTCACAGCTGGGTGTCTCGACATTTTCGGACACGACAGACTGACTATTCGTTGCGACAACATTCACGCATGCCTGTTCCATGTGTGTGTGTGTATGTGTACTGTGTGCTGTCAGGATGCGTTTAACTGTCCGCGCTGAGGAGGCTGTGGATTTTGTGTTGTGAACGCGGACACACAACAACGACAACAACAACAACGTCTATACACTACTGTGTCATGTCCTGACTGATGACCAGGAGGAGTAAGTCAACGACCCCACCGTCGTCAAGCAAACCCGATGGCTGAATGGAAGCGGGAAGAAAGTGAGCCGGGGAGGGATGACAGTCGTCATCTATCTGCCCACCGCCTTGCTATCAATAGCCGACAATTAGCCCGTGAATAGGCCCCCTCCGTGGATGTCCGGCAGCTGGTTCACAGTGTCATCATCTCACATTGGCCGCGCCGCTCCGTCGGGAAAGGTCTTCCTCCTCCCTCCTAGGCCAAGAGGGATGCTATCCAGTGGGGAAAAATTGAAAACGAAAAACAGTTGCTTATAGTTGGTTGGTTATTGTAAATACAGCGGGAAAAATTATACATACAGTACACTCGAAAGACAAATATATTTGCCAACTTAAATTTGCTCGACTTTCCTGTCTATCAGGCTTATTTAGATAATTGAAAGTTGAAACCATTGCATTTTCCAGTTCGTCGACAAAAACAAGAATTGACACGGGTCGACTATATTAGCACAAAATCCCACTGACTTTCATGTGAGAGTATTTTTTCCTTTGGGGGAATATTTTAAAATCGCAAATGTTCCTCTTTGTATCACTTTCCAAATAGCAAAACTCAACCAAGTAGACAATCAGTCACTTTGTCGAGATCGGGAGAGAATTGTTTGCCCTTTTTATCTGGTCTGATCTAGAGGAGTAATTTCCCAAATTGCAACTGTCAAATTATTCGGGCTTACCACGAATTGACAATGTCTGCTCGGGTTAATAGATTGCAAATTTGCATTAGTAATGAATTGAGGTTGTAGTGAGTTATTCCAACCACCACTTTTGCGTAACCAGTGAAATCTCCTGCTGGACATTTGCAGTGCCTTTCTGTAGACTTTTGTATAACGGTATCTCCCTTTTTAAACTGCAGTCAAACCGAAAGAAGGGAAGGGGGTGGTGATTGGTATTGAAGCGGGGGAAAATTTTATTATTGGATGAGACAGATCGCATCAAAACTCTTTCCGCATATAAAAAATTATACACAGTGACGCGTCATTTTTTTCTTTTAGAGGGTGCTAAATCATTACGCAAACTACTGTCTTTCCTTGATTGCTGTTCTAAAGCAAACCTCTCGTTCGATTTGCAATTCCGCCTTCCTGATTTATCCGCTCTGTGTTGCTCTTTATGTATTCCTGTCCGTTCTGATTTCCTGTCCAAACTGTCTTGTCCTATGGATTATGTAACCTAGGAGTGCAGATATTTGTTTAAAAAATCGTTTCCTAAACAACAAACTAAGGAAACAATGACAGATAAGTCCAATGATGCCTCCTATAGTTCCCACCTTCTCTTCCTCTCAACAGACAGACATACCTCTTTAGAGAGTCGAGAATGCTTTAATTGGTTGTACCAAGTTTAGGAAACCAGCTGTGAATAAATTTTTCTATATGCTGTCCTATGTACTATGAATAAAAAAGAAGAAAAATAGAATAGTCAGTTATACTTCTTCTTCCACTTTCATTGTGACACTCGAAAGGAGTCTCTTGGGCTAGGGATAATGTTCCGAATAGTTCGACGTCCTCCTCAATCCTCAGTTGGTTTAACTGTTTGACTTTGCTGAAAAATTCACATTCACTCCTAGCTTCTTAAAAAACACTCACATTTGTTCTAGTTCTATACGTTCTCGCCAGGAGATGCGAAGTACCGGCAGAAATAACCAAATTCTCATCACCTCTATTCATCTTTCTTCATCATTTTTGCTGATCTTGCTCCTTATTTTATTACCGGCCAGACAAGTGACCTTACCAGATTTACTGCCAGTGAAGTTGGAATACTGTCTGCCAGTTCAATTGTTTTAACTTTTTTCTGTTCAGATTCGTATTTTCAAGGCTTTTGTCGTGATCCACTTCTTCAACTCTCTCCCCCTTCAGGTGCTTCTCCAGGAATTTTGAAAGGGGGACGTGACTAAACTTGGTTATAATTTTGACGCCCCCTGCACAAATGTATCATAATTTTGACGCCCCCTGCACAAATGTATCATAATTTTGACGCTACCTGCTTGAAAATATAAAAACAATTGAATATCATATATCCATAAAATTTTATTCTTGAAAAGGGTGCCCTCTGCACGGTATGTCGTTTTTCCTAGTACAACTTAATTCTTGAAAAGGGCGCCCTCTGCACGGTATGTCGTTT
>JAUYWV010126146.1:0-20121 GCA_032274565.1 Nematoplana nigrocapitula
GTTAGATTCCTGTCTGTTGTTTGTGATGATTGTTGGTTGTGATGAGTGGTGGTGTGAGTTTGAGTGTCAGGTGGTTGTGGTGGGTTTCGTGGTGCGTCGTGGGTGGAGATGTTTGTGGTGTGTTGTGTGGTTGGGATGGGTTTGTGGTGCGTTGTGAAAGTGAGTGTTAGTCGCATCGACCGTGCTCACTTTTCTTCATGCACCACTCTCTCTTTCTTTCCTCGATCCTATCTCCATCGAATTGAACATGCTTTCTCTCCTTGCACCATTATCTCACGTTTTCAATTTAACAATCAGGTTCTTATCCTTACCTCCTATCTCCATCGCATCGGATCTACTCCATCTTGACTACTTCTTGCACGTACGCACGAACCTCTATCAAAAGTTCTTTTACTTATCATTAAAATTAAAAAATTCTGAACAGTCAGTGCTATATATAGAAAGAAGTATTTATTTTGTTGTCAAAATAATTTAAAAAACAATCAAGATGTAGAACAGTATGAACATTCTTCATGATTGCTGCTGGATAGGCACACATTTACAGATCAATTATGCTTGGCTGAGGAGAAGGGAGAGGACAGAGCGAAGTCCGGTTGGCTCTACCCTGTGGACCGGTCCACCGCACAAAGCGGGCAACGATACTGGGTGGGCTGGAAGATGCCCGTCGGCTCTGGGGTGGGCTCGGCAGGCAGACAGCCCCAGTGGAAGACGTGTTTGCAGTAGAAGATCACCAGGCCGTCGTGTCCAGAGCTGGGTGCTCCAGCCAAGCTCATCTCCTTCTTCCCACTGGCCCCGCACAGGAGGCAGGCGATGCCCGACGGGACCGTGATTCGAATCCCGTGGTGCTGCAACTTGATCTGACGATTAAACAGCAGGTCCAGGTCCCCAAGCAGGATCCTCTGGCAGCCTTCGCGAAGATTCACCTGAATCTGATGGAAAATACAGACGCGCTACTACAAGGCCATCAACACACATCGTTCAGAAGAGATAAACAGTGATCCGCGGAATGTGATAACACGGAGAGCTTGCCAAAATTATTTGACAGTTTATGTGTTAGCTATCTCCCCCTGGACCATCAAACGGAGAGCTGAAATTCTGCGTAACCACCCTTTGAATGACGGGGCAGGGCCTGTTTTTTTAGTTTTCACACCTATGGGTATCACAGGTTCCGGTTGAGGCCCTTTTGAGACTACAAAACTATACGTCACTTTTATACATGTTATTGATATGCGATCTGAATAAATTTTCGGGATTCCATTACAGATTCGAACAAAATTTCCACATTTGTATATAAATTAATCATAAAACTCTCGCAGCAGAATTCCAGAACAAACCATCATTAAATAATTTTCAAATTATTGATTACTTTGTTAACTAATGAATATACAAGCAGACTTGGAAATTGAATTACTTTGAAATTATAAAAACCAAATAAAAAAAATCAACTGATTGCTCCCAGTCACGGGCTGCCAAGACAACACAACGCACAGATTGCATTAAAAGAAGCTGCGCATCAAAATCCCGCGAACTCGACTGCGAAACCTTCGCAGAGCGCACTGCCCGTCATCAACCAAACGCTGCAGAAATTTCTCAAGCCCGCGCCAATGAAACACCTGCGCAGAGAGCTGCCCGTCGTTAAACAAACGCTACGTGAGCCATAGGTTTCGTTTATATGGTGTTCTTAGATAATTTTTACATCATTTTCTAACTGTTAATGATATCCGATCTTTAATGCTTCCATAGAAATGGTGACAAGATTAGATTTGAACATTTATTACAAGTGCTATTCCTTTGGTTACATTCCGAGATATCGGACAATCCTCCGAGTGAAACCAGTCGACACCACAACGCACAGGGAATCGGATCCCACTCGCTGACCTATGTACTTCTTGCCCTTCCTGCGGTGAAGGCCGCAGGATTTTTCTCACCAACTTCTCTCTTGCATCTCATCTTCAGGCCTCCGCCTTGCCATCATTGGTGAGACGGTGAGCCTTCTCGACCTTTGGAGGCGGCCATGGGGAGTTACCCGGTTGCTGGACCTCGGCGGCCCTGCGTTGCCCCTCCCCCATCCTACGGAAGGGGCCCGGGTAACCAAACAAACGTCTACTCATCTCCATCTCACCACTAGCGCCTACCTGATAATCGTGAAGCAGTTTGACCAGGGAGTTGCGCAGGCCGGGTATCTCCATTTCGGGTCGTATCTTCTTGATCAGCGTGCGCGGATCGATGTCCATCCCTGTGTTGTCCAGGAGGGCGCTGATGAAGCCCGGCTTCTCTGCTGAGTAGACGATCAGCTGTTCCCACAGATCTCGGTCGCCCTGCTCTCGACAGTAGTCGATCGCCTGATCCACGTCCTCCAGACTCGACATGATCAGCCGCAGGGCGTCCTTTCGCCGTCCAACACGTCCTGCGCGAAAAATTCGGGCGTAGTCCTTCCAGCCAACCTCCATATAACTATCCACTCTTCGAAATCGTCTGCATTTCCTACTGTCCTACTGCTCAATAGGTGGGCCCTCACACTTTCTGTCATGGGTCCGCTTCGTCACCTTTGTCTCAACATTAACTTACTCCAACTGCTCTCTCTCTCTCTCTCTCACGCACTTTCTCCCTCAATCATGGACTCTTTCCCTTACATACACTTTATCCTTCAATCATGAATATTTTCCTCTCATATACTTGATCACCCTCTCTCACGCATTCTCACCCTCATACACTTACTCTCCATCTCTCACGCACTTTCTCCCCCAATCATAGACTCTCCCCCTTGCATACACTTATTCTCCCTCTCTCAAGCACTTGCTCTTCTCCCTCTCTTGCATACTTCCCTCTCAATAATGGACTCTTTCCCTTCCATACACTTACTCTCCCTCTCTCACATACTCTCCCCCTCAATCATGGACTCATTCCCTTCTATACATTTACTCTCCCTCTCTCACACACTTTCCCTCTCAATCATGGACTCTTTCCCTTCCATACACGTACTTCCCCTCTCAATCATGGACTCATTCACTTCCATACACTTACTCTCCCTCTCAACCTTGTACTCTTTCCCTTCCATACGCAATTACTCTCCCTCACTCACATACTTTCCCTCTCAACCTTGTACTCTTTCCCTTCCATACGCAATTACTCTCCCTCACTCACATACTTTCCCTCTCAATCATGTACTCTTTTCCTTCCATACACTTACTATCCCTCACTCACTCACTCTATTTCATAAATTTTCTCCCTCAATTATAGAATGTTTCCCTAACATAAACTTATTCTCCCTGTTTCATACACTTTTCTGTTCTGTATACTTTCAATCTCGTTCTCTCTCACACTATTCATCTCAGACACTCATTTTCACTGTCTCCCTCACTCGTTTGTTCACATCCAATGTGTCCAGGGACCACTGCAGTCTTCCCATAAGCTATCCGTTCCTCCTACTCTTTATCATTTCCACTTCTCACCCATTATCTTACTCCTTCATAAAGTCTCTCGGCGCTCATTCTAAAACCCGTACCACCCGACAATCCCACCAATACAAGAAACACAGGTCTTACCCAGCAGGTAAACGGTCTCCTTGATAAACTTCAACCTTTCGCATAAACTGAGGGCCGTGTTCAAGGCGTAATGATCGGTGCTGCGCAGAAAGGGCAACAGCTTCTTCCGGTTGTAGGTCGCGTAGAGCTCCACCAGCCTCCCGTGGTATTCGACACCGGCCTGGGTGTCTTTGGAGAACAAGGCGTCCAAGTACTGGAAAGCACATACAGAGCAGTGAGCAGAAGTTGTGGCGAGAGGACAAAGGGCAAACACGTACATAGTACAATTGTTCGGGCGTGTTGGACAACTGGGCGACCACCTGATGCACCTGGAGTACAGAAAAAGAATGAGAATAGGGACTCTTAGAGTATCTCTCAGCGTCACCTACCGTGATCCGATTCATATGATCCAGGAGCAACTTGATCGCCTTCTGATGATCGAATTGGAGCAGGAGGACAATTTTCTCCAGGATCACATCGAACAGGTTGTACCTGTCGATCAACTCGAACACGTAGGAATGCTTGAGTCGCAGATAGATGGCCAGCGACTTGTCGTAGGCGCCGTCGTTCTCGTAGAGTACTGCCAGACTGTGCCAGAGAATTTTGTCCCGCGGTGAGATGGCGTCCCCAGTGGCTGCGGTGCTGGTGTCGGCGGAGAAGACCTGCGATCTGTCCAGCCGGTCGAGGATCGCGTGGATCATGGCGCCCACGCTGTAGAGCGTTTTGGGCCACACTTGGAGCAGGCGGAGGAAGCTCTGCAAGTCCCGGTGGAGGAACTCGTTCAGGACCATCTCGTAGATGGTCGCGTCTAGTCGCGGGTTGTCCACCGGCAAGTGATCGGCGACCATCTACAACGCACATCATTCATTTAACCAAACACGTCTTGCACACACACATATTCCTTTAGTAAGATACGACCAATATAAACACGTCATTCATTTAACAATACACTTTCTATACACGGATTTTTTAAAACCATGTTCTATACACACATTACTTAAAAAATACACGTTCTCTGGGCACACTTCACATCCTATGAACGCACGGCCTTCTTTTAACAAGACACGTCCTATACACACATGTCATTTCATAATCATAACGTCTTATTTACACACTTCATTCCTTTAACAAAACACATCTAATATCCATATTACATTAACACGACATGTCATCTACATACATACGTCATTTTTAAGAAGACACGTTCTATACACACACACACACACACACACACACACACACACACACACACACGTCATTCCTTTAACAAAACACGTTCTGTACACATATCTCTTTTACAAGAGACGTCCTATATAACACGTCACTATTTAACAAGTTGTGTCGTATTCACGTCAGACAATTCATTCGTTAACGCGACACCATATACACTTTATTAAGATGACGCACACATCTTAGGCTAATAATTTACACTTTACGTCATTTTGTTTGTTAAGATCAATCATACACACGTAATTTATTAACAAACCACGTTCCACACACATTCGCTAATGACACCCGTTGGCGTGAAAACACGTTGTGTACGTGTTTCATAAAGACGTCGCTATGAATTCAGGTAATTTCGACATTGTTCGTTAAAACACGCCCGACGTACACACATGCTCCGTTATGAATAAATGTCTACTTCAATTACAACTGAGGCATCTTGCTCTGTGACGCGATAAATGGAGGCACGTTGGCTTCAGAAGAGAGGTGCATGAGCGAGGCTGATGCTATAAGGTAGAAGATAAATAGCAGTAGAAAAGATAGGGCGGATTCTTTCTATGTGAGCAACAATATAAGCATCACTTGGGAGAGAGAAGCTGGTAACACAAACTTTGATGCTTTAAATGGCTCGACACGACGCCACTGCCTGAGGTCATAACAATAACCAATTGTTGGAAAGGCGTCGGTACAACAATGAATCATTTTTACGTACAACGTTCTTGATCCAGGGCACGTCAAATTCAATGACTCTACCTGGTTGCGCTGCCACACAACCGAAATTTAACAACATCGCAAAATACAAACACAGCTCTCTTGGTATACAACTACGAAATGAAAGACTTAGTAAAATAATATTACATGTAAAAATACGATAATGTAACCTACCGAGAGCTGTCCCAGATGGAAGAACTTGTAGAATCGGTCTTCCCATGTCTGCTTGTCCTTGACTACCACCGGACAAAGCTTGCCAGCAGCGTCGAACTGTTTCAAGTTCAACAGGTGATCGATATACCGAATCCCAATCGACTGCGAAAAGAAAGAATGAAGTCGATCAAATTCCAACAAGCATTGAGCGAACATATCAAACACGGCTAGGTGAGGGAAGGAAGGCGCTGCTTACCTGACTGTTGTACATTCTCAACTGTTTCTCGTATTTCTTGGCCACTTGAAGCGCCTCATCGAACATGTTCCGCTCCACCAGCCATTCGATGTGGTCGTCCATGTCGGGCTCCTGGGCGCAGACGACATCTTTCGGCGACACAATGTAGTGCGTATTCTCACCGGGGATACTCTCTGAGGCACAGGAAGAGGAGGAAATATAAATTTAGGCGACAAACAGATAGTTTCTATGTAAAAGTGACTTCTTACTATAATCAAATAAGCAATGAATCCAAATCCAAATTGCATTTAATCTAGTCGGTGCTAGTGAATTTAGACCAAATCGTAGTTAATCTAGTCTCTGCTGTTTAAGAACGATCGATATTTGGTTCTGCCTTTTCGTGGGGACAAAGCAAATGGAAAAACAAGACACGACATAGATGTGACTTCTAATGCAAAGATTGCGCAGAGAATTAAAGTACTATTCAAATCAACAATCGTTGGCGATTTATGGCGCTTTATACCAAAGAGAAGCCAACATCAGTTGTACCTCCTCAAAAGTAGTTTATGAATACACTTGTCTCCACAGTAGCATCTGCCAACAGTACACAACACCAACATAACAAAAGGATGTTTAAAAACGTCCATAAAAGACCACTGAACCAGCTGACTGGAATGGGAAACTGCTACTGTAGTTAGAGGATCGCTCAATCACCCAAATGGTAGTGGTTGACCATATGACGCTCGTAGCTGCGGATGGACAGCTCGTCGATCGATATCTCCCGATAACTGCCGATCTGTGGTTCGGCGATGAGCATCTGGGGTCGGGGCGAGCCCGTGGCCTGCTGCTGCTGATCTCCCGCGGAGCCAGAAGAGGCAACCACGGGGAAGACGAGGATGAGAAGGAAGTTGAGGTGGGCCGAGATGCCGCAGATGTAGTCCGGGATGGTGAAGTACTGACTGATCTGCACGTAGCGGGTGGGCATCGTCTTCTCCCGATCTGTGCTGGCCAGGCGCTGTTTCACGTCACAGACACGCACCGTGTGACCCCAGCCGATGAGCAGGGAGGAGTCGCTGCGCCACTGGATGTGGCACATGTAGAGATCCGGACGGAGACTGGAGAGACACACACAAATACAATGCTGTACGCAGACAAACAAATTGGTGAGTAGTAAGAGTTTGCTTAACAATAGATCACCACCTTCTGGGCGGAAACAATTGTTATTGTAAGAATTTAGCAAATCCGCTCTACTTTGGTGAATGCCATGCAATCATCTGGTTCAAAGTTGAATGATTCCAATAAAATGAACAACGGCACATGCGGGAAGCAGTAGTAGTACCGGACAAAGAAATAGGAAAACGAGTTATGTTAGCATCAAGCGAACAAAGGACTACATACAGCAACCATGGCTGAAGCCCTCGGAAAACCGAAAGATGTCGCCAAGTACTTGCGGAGGGTGGGTCGGGTGCAGCCCCCACTCGATCCCGTCAATATCCCCGGGGAAAGACGTGGTGTGAGCAGAAGAAGAAAAAGAAGTACATATCCAATACAAACAAACCTTTCCTCGTCCTGGGAACGCGTGACATAAGTAATTAGTTTCCGTTCCTTCATGTCGTAGACTTTCACACCCTGAAAGAATAACACAAGAGCAACAGGAGTGAAAAGAAGATAAATTTACTAAATTACCTAATAGGGTATACAGTATGTTGCCAGCTAGGTAAGCTTTCCTATGGACAAATCAGTCCGTATAACCTATTAACGCTACGCGAACAGATAGTCGTACAACCTAAACTTGTCCCATCGCAAGCGACACAGACTGCAAATAATGCATACGATTACCCAGCTCTTTTCAGAGGTGAAGAATATGTGGCAGAGGAGCCAAGATTCGGGAGGCAGTGAGACGAGAGGGCTGGGCAGTAAATAATAAGATGAGAAAGGTCCCGAGGAGACTAACCACAAGATGGACAAGTGTGTGTGGGGGGGGGCATAGCCGATGCGATGGCAGTAAGAGTAGGGAGGAGGAGAGAGGAATGCGACATAAGAGCGAAAGCTGGCGTTCATTTAGAATATGGAGGGAGATGATGCTAACAGGAGCAGTATCATCAATTTCGAAGAGATTCTGGGGAGATGTCCTGTGGGGCTTGTCCCCAGCAGTGAGGACAAGCACGTCGTCAGAGAGAAGACTTACCAAGTCACTCGCCCAAGCTATGAAATCGCCTCTCCACTTGATATTGCGAATCAGGCCATCTCCTTTGTGCAGGACCTCCATCTTCTGTCGCATGATGACACTCTTCGAGATGAGCATCAACTAAAATGAATAGAACAGTGGAGTGAGCAGTCACAGCAGTCCTGTCTGCGGAGCTAGTGACATGTCATACCCTGTCATCTCCGGTAACGAACTGTCTGGACCTGGAATAATCCGGGGCAATGGCGACTGCCTTCACAGCCCGATCGAAGAATCTAGTTTGATTGTGTTCGGAGGTGTACAGACCGTGGACAATAACCTGAAATAGAGGAAAAGAGATTGCGCTAAAAGGTGGCTATCAAAGGAACATGAACCGTTAATTACACTTTGGAGTTTCGCCACAGGAAGTACACGAGGAGAGGATCGTACGTGTGGAGAAGCGGGGAAATCGAAGTTCAGAGGATGAAACATGGAACTGATTGGTCAAATGGGAATGCTGAGTGAAAGAGAAATAGAAGAGAGGGGGAGGAGTGAAATGGAGAGTGGGGGGGAGACAACAGAGCAAGGGAGAGAGGGAGAATTGGGGATGAAGGATGAGAAAGCGAGGGAGAGATTTACTGGAAAAGAGGGAGTGGCAGTGTAGAAAGAGAGATAGTTAGATGGAGAGAAAGGAAGGAAAGAGAGAGGGGACGAATACGGAGTAAAAGCGAGGAGTGAGATGGGAGGGAGAAAGCGAAGAGGGGAAATACAGGAAAAACAGGTGGGGGAGAGGGAGACAGAGATAGAGGGGAAGGGAAAGAAAGTAGAGATAGAGAGATAGGGGGGGGGAAAGAGAGAGAGAAATGAGCGTAAAGAGAGGGGGAGGATAGAGACGGAGAGAAGGAAAGAAAAATAAGAAGGAGAGGCAGGAATAAAAGAGAGAGGGGGTTGAGGGAAAGACAGGAAGAGAAAGATGGTTGAGGGAGAGACAGGAAGAAGAGAGAGAGAGGGGGGTTGAGGGAGAGACAGGAAGAAAAGAGAGAGAGAGAAAGGGGAGAGAAAGGGGGGTGGATGGCGAGAGAAAGTGAGGAAAGAGAAAGGGACGAAATAGAGAGGAGAGGGAAGAGGGGAGAAAGCGAGGAGGAGGGAGAAAGCGTGGAGAGGAAGAGGAAGTGAGATTGATAGAAGGAAGGCGTGCCTGGTAGAAGAGAAAGAATCTGGAATGGAGGCTCATTAGGACAAAATTAAAAAGCCACTGCAACATGTAACAATTTGGTTTGAAAGGTTTGGGGGGAAGTGCTGTTTACCAGCAGTGTACTATAATTATTGTCTTCTTCTCGCGTGGAGTACTAAACTCTTAGGGCTGCACAATTAGATAAAATGAGATACATGGTTTTAGACTGGCCAAAAAATAGATTCTCGATTTCGACAATCAAGGGGAAATCAGAAGAACCCGCAAATATTTCATATGAATTCTGTGCGTCGAAATAGATAAGGCGCTACTTTTGTTAGCAAATCTTCATAGAGAATATCTGTCAGAATGACAGATTATTCCCTCAGGTCAAAGTTCAGCTCGGCCTTGCTGATGACAACACGAAACTGAACAGATTCGTATCAATTGCATTGAGCAACATGTAATTCGCAGTACGCACTACAAACCGAAGGAGGAAGTACAGACGGACGCAACAAACAGGTAGAACAAGCCTCGCTTCCTTTCATAAAGATAACAAGCGGGTGAGTCGATTGGAGCCGCACATAATTGTAGTGCAAGAGTGTTAGAACAGTGGCGTGTAAAGCCGGTTAGAAGATCGATATTAGCAACGGCGTTTTGAGTGAGCAGCGATAGAAACTGGTTGTCGCCAGTTGGTATAGCTGTCACAAATAGTACACTACTTTATACCATCACTATCTCCCTTCTAGTTTCCTCCTCCACTATCCCTCGGCTTCGCAGTCCCTCCTCGCTCTCTCTCTCTCTCTGTTATATTCCTCATCCACCCTGTCTTATCGCCCTCCCTCCGTTCTGCGGGTTCTCCGGTGCCTGCAAGACAGATCTCGAATCTGTCCAGAGGGGGATCTCTGGGCCCAGGTAATCTGTCGATGATGAGAGAATGTACAGAACTCAGTTTAGAGCTCATGCTCGGTATTTGGTTGAAGATAGCGCTTCCCCCATTCGGCAGGAGAGCCGTCGGTCCATAGCGTCGTGGACGCCGCTGGAAGAGTCTTAAGGTACTCGAGTGCCGTCACCCTCCGGATAATATCTGGCTCTTCGTCCCGGAACGATATGTCAAGGTCAGAGATGATCGTGGTGTTCGGGGATGGTGACCACGTCGTGATAGTTACTCCGAATGCTGTTTCATCGTGCTGGCGCCTCCTCCTCCCTGGGCCTTTATTTTGGGTTTGACATCTTTGGAGTAGATGTTCTTGGTCAGATGTTGAAAGCGTCGTCACAGAACGGTTTCCCTAAGGATGGCCGCTCTGGCGGTTGTAGAGTCATGCAGGGGTTGGAGCCCTACCGCGGAGGCACTGGAAACCCTTTTGTATTCGCTTTTCAACTCGGACCGCCTGGTGATGGAAAGTGGGCTGCAAGTGGTGGAAAACCCCTAACAACTTGGGCTCTGAATCAAACCTCATTTGGGAACGCCGATCCTGAGGTGTTGTTTAACTTTTCCGTTGATTTGCTTGGCGTCACGAGAGACACTGTTTTTCTTCTCTCTCGAATACTGCGGACGATATGACATGTGATCCTGTGATCTAAATTAGTCTGGCTCATACCTTCTTTCGCTGAGTCTAATGGGGTATGGGCTGCTGACCGGATACAGTGCCGAGTCAGTCTTCCAGCGCTTTTAATGCAGCTCATAGCTCAGTAATGATGCGGTTATAGCCCAGGCTTGCTTGAACTATGTATATACAACAGAAATACGTAACCACACTTATGATGAAACTTACACGGCCGTCATCTGAACAGCTGGCCAAATATTCGCCCTGTTCGTCGATGCTAATCTGATTAACAGTTGTGGAATGCTAAAACAGAGATTGACACACGCACACATACGTTCCATTTAACTAAGGATCATACATAACAACGCATACAAACCACGGTGAACTTACAATACTGAACTTCTTGTTTTCTATGGGAAATCCCAAATGATCCAGTATACTGATCATTCCCCAGTGAGTGCCCACAGCGAGGTACTGTCCAGAAATAAAAAAGAAAGATTAGAGGTCACAGCAAATTTTAAAGCCACATTTTATTCAAATTGGACATTGGCACTAATCCGGTGTCGATTGTTATTACATCACACATCACTGCAACTCCTCTCTTCGTTTGTTTTCAACAAGCGCTAGTTCGTCAATAATAGGAATGGCGACTACATATATTTCTCTTAGCAAAGAGATCAGCTGCAATTCTACAGCATGCACAATCTCCCAGTCCACCTTCTTGCATGTCTACCCATCAGTGCTGGTACAGTCCATTTTGTGAAAAATACATCAGCAATCAGTCAATTGTTCTTCTTTTGGGGATTTTACAACCTGAGAGCTTGGTCAGCGATACGCCTTCCCTCTTCAAATGGCAGTCTCCTCGCGATGTTAAAAAATCAATAAAATCGATCGAATTATAGTACTATAACAAGGGACTAAACGATTCAAAATAATTTTAAACCGTATATTTATTTTTCATTTTGGAGAGAGGACTCATGAAAAACGACTTGAGCCGGATCTACTGTAGTTCTGGAATCACGGTTTGCGTTGGCTACCTTGTTTGTTTGTTTGTTTGTTTGTTACCCGGCCCCTTCCGGAGGATGGGTGGGGGGCGGCGGCGGCGCGGACCGCCGAGACCCAGAAACCGGGCAACTCCCTGTGGCCGCCTCCAAAGGTCAAGAAGGCTCGCCGTCTCGCCAAAGATGGCAAGACGGAGGCCTGAAGATGAGGGGCAAGAGAGAAGGTGAGAAAGATCCTGCGGGCCTTCACCGCAGGAAGGGCAAGAGGGGGAATCGGTCAGGCTGATCCGATGGAGGTAAGACAGGGTGGATGAGGAATATAACAGAGAGAGAGAGAGCGTGCGAGGAGGGTCTGCGAAGCCGAGGGAGAGTGGAGGAGGAAAATAGAAGGGAGATAGTGATGGTATAAGCAAACAACCGCCAGTGACCAGAAGGTAACTTTACTCTCTTAATTTTTTGATTAAACCTTTATTGGCGCCTGTAAATAAGGTGAAATACCTGCGTCGGTAGCACATAATGTATCTATTTCTGTCGCCACATGAAACGAGCTTTGTTATATTTCTGAATCAGGAAACATGAATTTTAACAGTCTAAGTTTTTGAGGTAACTGAGCAGTACTAAGTCCACTGTAGTTCAGCTTTCATAGCCTGTTCGTCGCTATTGGTGCACAAAAGGGGGAAGAATTGAAAATAATAATGCATAACGCAGACTGAACCAGCACTGGCCCATGTACATTCTGTATATAATCCGCCTCTAGTCATCTGGCTCACCAAGGTCAAGGATGGCCAGTGGGCAAGTTGAACTCTGCGGCTTTACCAGCACATCTGATCTGTTTGCAACCCTTTCTCAACTGCAGGTCACTCACTTCGGCCAAATCAATTCTCCTTGGGAGGGGCCCGGGTAAAACCTGAGAAGCCTCACCATAGCGCACCAGAATTAGCCAAATCGTACAGACCAAACTTTGAGCTGACTACATCGCCCAAAAGGCCTACGTTATTCGCTTCCTTAATTTTAATTAATGATTGATTTCTTGTACACGGGTGACACTATTCCCGAAATTTGCGAGATAAGGAGCGCGGAACAGAAACTCGCAGCCCTACCTTGGCATGAACGGCCAAACAGGAGACATCATCGCTGGATATCACCGCGTGCATCCCATTGGCTACCCGCTTATATTTCAGTTTCGGTTCCTCACTCGGCTCGTCATCGTCGACAGGTCTTGTCGCCATCTGTAGGGGATCAGCTATGGTTAGTTCAATGGAACAACAATCTGAAGACAGCAAGAGAAATTCTCAAGTACAATACTATGTGCATTTGTTAACAATTATATCAACGAATTGAGCATTCACACATTCACAAATTTGTTTGATTTTATAGTATTCGTTCGAACTCCTTGGTGTTTTAAAATTGCAATATATATCAAACGTTGCGACCCCAGGACTCCATAATATTCGACAAATGTAATTTTACTGCTACGTTCCCTCATCCACAAACCGACCAAAAACGTGGATTAATTTATAATAGGAATATACAGAAGGCCGAGAAGTAGCTTTGCTAGATTTTTTTATTTAGATTTACTCAATTTGACATACACTTCATTGATATGGAAATCATAAATTGTTCGTTAGTAAATATTTTGTACATACATACATATAATTGTCAGAGAAATTCATATTTAAATAAATACATTGATAGCTAAAATAAGCATGCCTTTAACAGTTAAACAATGTGTTCGAACAGTGTCTCTATATTTTTATGTAGTTTCATAAAATAATTGATACTACAAAAGTGTAATAAATATACACATTTCTTCTTATAATATTTTTGAATTACGATAAAGCTACTTCTGGGTCACCCTGTGTAGTTGTAACGCATGTCATGAAAGTTTTACTTTTCCAGCTACGGATAAAGCAAATACGGCTGAAAGAGTTCTGGCTTCACAGCGCTATCTGCCTTGGCTGCGCTGAGCAGCGGGACGACTTTCTGCAACCAGGAATTGGGCGCGGTTAGATCATCCTTGATGCAGGTAGAGGACACCGTTATCCTGCAATGGATCCCCAGTCATTGTGGACTTAATAGAAATCAGGTCGCTGACAGGGAAGCCAAGGAGGCTGCGAGACACGCGGAACGATGATGGGTCACAGGACCCTGTCCCGGTGTCCTTCAGGGAGCCTAGGGCCCTCTACAAGGGGGAAGTCAAGGATCCAGAGCATATTCGGCTGCGCCCAGACCGGCGGGCCTATCCCGACGGTTGTGACGCCTGATCCAATATAAATTTATCAGCAATCAACATCTGGATTCCGATTGCAGAGAAGAACGTGTTTAATCGAAAGGTTGGCACAAACATGGCATCATCTGCATGAAGCGGTGACAGTCAGATCACCTGGCCAAATAATCACCAAGGTAGGATGAAGAGCGACGGTTCTATGCTAACGCGGTAGGCCCTAAGAGCACTGATTTACTGCGGCTTTCATTCCCTATGTCGTCTAGTAAAGCTAAAGTTTTCTATGTTCCAAATTGTATTCTGGCGGCATGGCGGAAGTTGCACACAGAATTACAGAGAACTATAAAAATGCAAATTTTTATACTACGTAAATAGTTTGATCTAATCAATTTGCAAACACAAAATCAATAGACAAATTTATTAATTTCACCGACAAAGAAATTTAGAAGAAGAAAAACAATAGTAAATCTTTATTACCGAAAACAAACAGCATTATGAATGCTCAATAAAATAAATACTCAAAACGTACTCTGAAAGAACAGTGGTTAGAATAAAACCGGAATGGGAAAAGGAAACAATTAATTTGGCCACAAGTGGAAACGACAAACGATAAAAACAGTATTCTCCCACATTGCACTAGGCAAACAAAAACAGAACACGAAATTCTGAAATACAAGTTTTCTAAAAAATAACATCACCAGTAACATGTTTAAAAAGTAGCAATGCGTAACTAATGAAAATGCAGAAACACTCAAATGCTGAATTATCCCGGGAAGCCCCCTGAGAAGCATCACTTAGTTGCTGTCTCCTGCACATCTCTCCAGCATGTCCAAACTCCTCCCGCTGGCCAGGGCTTCGCTGACAACTTTGCTCAAAATCTCCTCGGTCTGGTATTCGGCGACATAGAGACGCTTATCGATCGACTTCGGCATGGCTCTGATATCGGTAGAGAGTTGAGTTTCAATTTCTTTCAGGTTAACTCTACAAAAGGGATGGACAAACAAAACAACTAGTAGTAAGCGATCACCTCTCTCTGGAACACCACCACAGATTTTTTGGTCTGAGACAGTTTGCCTAAGCGATCACCTCTCTCTGGAACACCACCACAGCCTTTGGCTATTCAATGATACTATAATAGATACTTATAATAACCTAATATCTTCAGATCGGGAGCTGAAATCGTAAACCACCTGCAGCGACCGACGATAGGACGCGAATTCGGCAGTCATCAGTCTTAAGCAGGGGACTGAAGATATGGTAGATGACATCACTGATTTTTGAGCATTGTCCTATATGGATATGAAAGCTGGGCTTTGAATGCATCTGATAATAAAAGGATTCATGCGTTTGCAATGTGGGCATGGAAAAGAATACTTTGCATTAGCTGGTGTGGCCAAAAATGGCTGGAATCACCAGAAGTTAAGGATCCCAGATCACGGACCTATGACACAATTGAAAAGTTTGGGCACTGCAAATTACGCGGGCACAGTTTAGTACTACCAATATAATTGAAGGCGAAGTACAAGACAAAAAGCAAAGTAGGAATGAGACCAATGGAAAGTATTTATCCTTCACGCAGCAAGAAGGAATGCGCGACAAAGAAGCCAACGGCCAAAAAGCGCTATGGTTCCATAACAACGATTTTCGATTGCGTGACTTAAGATATAATATAATATAATAGATTTTTCAGGAAATCCCCGGGTTTTCTCAAGTTTTGGAAGTCTCTAAGTTTTATATGAGGTGTTCCGTAGGGTTCCATAGATTGCAATTTTGGCAAATCGACTGGCAGCCCAACTCTGCACCCACCTGTCTTCGTAGGTGATGAGACTGATGGCCACACCCAAGTGTCCATACCGACCCGACCTGCCGATCCGGTGCAGGTAGGTCTCGGCGTATCTAGGAAAGTCGAAATTGATCACCACATTGACCGAGGGGATGTCGATACCGCGGGTGAACAGGTCGGTGCAGACCAGATTTCTGCAGTGGCCCATCCGGAAGTCATGGAAGACCCGATTCCGGTGGTGCTGGGGCATTCGCGCGTGGATGTAGTAGCACGAATAGCCCAATTCGGTGATCTTTTTCGCCAACAATTCCACCCTCTGAGTGGTGTTGCAGAAAATAATCGATTGGTGAATTTGCAGACGCGAGAACAGGGTGTTTAGGCAGTGGATCTGAAATGGGCAAGCAGATGACCCACAGCGGGTTCACAGAACTCATCGAGATAATGTTCATAATAAAATGTGAGACACGAGGCTGGCTAACGTCAACAGAAGTCAAACAACAATCTCATCTGAGGTAGACAAGCGTCATTTATTCAGTCATAATCGGATTAAAGAAGCAAGAAGTGAAACATAAAAAATCTTATATTCCTTCACAAGTTGCTTTCACTTAGTTCAAAGGTCCAAAGTTATATGTATAGTCCTCAAATACAAGATTTCTGCGTGATCTAAAGTCAGGAATTGGTGATGAAGTGTTAAAACAAGTTCACGAAGCCTTTGGTATTCAGTAGTAGGAAATACCTTAATTCTAACCCAGCTTCCCACTCCCCTCGAACTATACGGTAAGCGAAGTTGCAGACAGAGTCGTCTTAGCGGTCTAACTTTACCACGTGACATTCGTCTAATATCATGTTATGACATTTCACAATTGATACCTCCTATTCTTATAAATTCGCTTTATTTTTTAAGTCAGAAATGTTCATTTTATCAAGTGTATATTACAATCGATATGTCCTATATATTTCTAGTACTATAAATCTATAAATTCTATTTTTATGATTTTATTATCCTGAATTTCGGTATCCAAAAAATACAGATATGTTTATTTAAACTGGAATCTATTAACGAAATTTCTTAAAAATGGTTTTAAAAGTTGCGGAACATAATAATATGAAAGTCCCTGAACCACATGTGGCTGCGTCTTTTATTTAAAAATGCCAATATAAACAAAAGTGCGCGGGCCGATTTGCCCCCCCCCCCGGGTAGTATTGGGTTAAAATAGCTATGCCGCGTAATCCGAATTCTATGGGCTGAACCTAGTATAGATAACGATAGGCCTACGTAAACAAATGGTCTGTATCGCTACAATGTCCTTATGCCCCACAGTCAGGGATGCCAGTGGTGACGAAGCAAATGTTTAGGGATGAAATGGAAATACTGCTAGGATTGATGGACACTCCTTGTATTCTAATATTTGCTGGTGATTTTAATGCTCATATCCGGAAAACGGATAGAAACAGACAGAGGTAGAAAGATCACCTATATAAACTAGCAAGAGACAGGGAAGCGGACAGCAAAGACATACAGTACAAGGATTGTAAACTTATGACCGAAAAATGAAGGTTATGAAGATCTGGGAAGAATATTTTAAGAAAATACTTAATCAGAATGCTGAGATGACTACTGGGCTTGAAGAAAGAAAGGTGGAAGAGGTGACTATAGTGAAGAGGTAAAAGGTGCATTAAGGAGAATGAAGTTTGGAAAAGCGCCACCTGGAGCAGATGAAGTTCGTGCGGAAATGATAACAGCGGCCGGTGAAAATGGTATCAAATGGACTACTACAGTAGAATAATAAATAAGTGTATGCATGATGGACGAGTACCCAAAGAATGGAGAGTGGGTCTTATAATACGCACTTTTTCTTTTAGATGCAGGACACTTAGATATAGAAATAGTCTTCTCCCTTATGGTAACATATATTATTAGAGCCTTTTCCTGCTTTATGTAGCAATTGTATATTGAACACTTTTCGTATCCTTGTATGTTGTGCACTTTTTTGGTTATAGTGTTTCATTATTTCTGTGTATCCTGTTATCCTTGAATTCATGCTTTCTGTTTCTGTACCATCAAACCCTCTCAGTTTCAATTCAGGAAATAAAAATATACTTATTCTTATTCTTATAATAACATCTCCTTGGATATAGAGATTGACAAGAGGATTAGGAAGATAGCTACAATACTCGATCACCTCACAACTCAAATGTGGACAAACCCCAAGTTGACTGTGAAGACAAAGATGGCAGTACAATGCTTGCATCATCAGCACATTGCTGTATGGCAGCGAGATCGAGTTATGGACTATATATGGTAGAAAGGAGAGAATACTCAACATCTTCTATCTAAGAAGCATTAGCTGTATCCTGGGAATATCTTTGCAAGACAGAGTGACTAATGCTGATGTCCTGTTCCATGCTGGTCTTTTTAGCATATATACCTTGCTCAGATAGCATAGACTGTACTGGTTGGGCCAAGTCTATCGCATGAAGGATAGTCGTATCCTAAAAGACATCCTTTTATGGAATGCTAGCATTTCGGAAAAGCACTGGCCGCCTATATCTGTGCTATAAGGATGTTTGCAAGAGAGATATGAGGGCACACAACATCGATACTGAGTCCTGGGAGAGGATTTCAGCTGACTACACATGAGGTGGAATAGTACCCTGAAATAACATTTCAAGTCAGGGGAAGACAAGCTAATGAATGCAATAACAGACAAGATAGCTTAGAAAGAAGCACAATAACTTCAACAGACCAGAGATTACATATAGATGTGACCATTTCAAAAGAGACTGTTATTCCTGCATATGCATTGGTCTCTATAGCTACAAGCGACACTGCTCCAGCAGGAGCCAGGAATATTAGGATACATCATCCATGGTTAACCTTGACCGACGGAGGCCTATTATTACTATTTGTCACCAAAGGTTCTGAGCCTTGCTTTGAGTTTGTTGGATATATTGTTTACTGTGTCATCTTATCTTATTATTGGATAATAAAAGTTATAGTACCTATGTATATAGTGTATACTGGCTTTTTCTATTTCCACTAATTCTAAATGAAAAAATACTACATAACATAGTACATTTTTATCGGAGCTATTGCAAATTTACAAACCTATTATGAAACAACCGCATAAATAACAATATAAAAATGACCTTGAAGGATTATCATTAGAGTTAAGTGGACATAAATAAATGCATATAGTCAGATATAACTTCACAATAATATAAACCTTTATTGATTTAAATATACTGATATTCCTTTCTACATAACTCTAATGATATCCCTTCAAGGTCATTTTTATATGGTTGTTTATATAGTTTGTTATATAATCAGTGTCATAAGTGGTTAGTGAATTGTCATTTTTATATGGTTATTTATATAGTTTGTTATACAATCATTGTCATAAGTGGTTAGTGAATTGCAGTAGCATCTATTTTTCTTCAGAATTTAAATTATTTTATTTGATTTTGGGTGATAACTGTGTATAATTATTGTAATACTGGCATTACTCAATATATGGATACAATTCTATTGCACTGTCAATAATTTTAATAATTACTAATAGTAATATTAATAATAAAATAGGTAATACTCCAATAATCTCAATTCACAATTGCAAACAAAGAATTCTTTAACCAATCGGTTAATGCATATATATCAAAACCAATGAAAAAAAAGTACCACGAAGATATTTAATTGATTTATTTTCTAAAACCTCAGATTGAATGGAAAACAGAAGTAACCGACTGTCTATGCGACTAACCGAATCCAATATTATCAACAGCTGATTGAATATTATTAATATTACTATTAGCTTAAAAAACCAGAAATTATTACTAGAAACAGAATCTTATATGTAAAATATCAATAATAGAAAAACAGTGTGCTAATATTACCAAATTATTAAATCATTCGATCATTTAACAATATTTAATATCTGCAACACCTACGGAAATTCTAGGGCAGAAAATATTTTGTTTTAGTGATTGTTAATTTCAGAAAGTAAGCTCTTAATTTATTAAAAAAGAGAATAGAACAGTTTGAATTTTTCCGTTGTGTTTATTAAAAAGGCATCAAAGAACGAAAGATCCTCTGTTTTTTTTCGCTACTTGTTACTTTTTGCATCCGGGTGAGCCTTATTCAATTTTTTGTCTTGACTTCGGTGTGCTTTTGTGGCGTCATAGCAGTAAGTTAGCAGACTTTGTTCCCGTTACTTTGAGTGTTCTTTGTTAGTTGTATACTGTTTACTGCTTAGTTATTATGTCCTCTCGTAAGAAGCGTAGGTCAACACAGAGTTGTCAGGTGAAATGTGATTAGCTGAGCAGCATTTAAATAAAAGAGTCTCAATGGCACACGTGTTTATTCAATGATGGTAACCAACAAACT
>JAUYWV010126147.1:0-11419 GCA_032274565.1 Nematoplana nigrocapitula
GGTGTTCTATATATTTATTTCGTTTTGGAAAGATAGAACTATATTTATCGGCAAAGACTTTTGACACACCCTGTATATAGGTACATTTTGAAATGTATTTTAATGTATTACAATAACTTTTGATTAATATAGCACATACTCGTACAAAAATGTTGAAAATGCATGTAAATGATTTTTGTCAATATAAAATAAGGAGTTTAAATCGTTTTCTTTCTGGACCCAACTTCATTTTTGAATTTCAGATTTTGAGAGAAATATGTAACATAGACATTTGAAATGTTTTACATAGACATTAATCTTCCTATAGTTAATAGATATGAGCAATTATGTTTTCCTACCTAGTCCGCGAACTTATTGACCGGCCCTCATACTAGTACTTTGAGATTAAGAAAAGTAGTATAATTATCACCCTATTTATAAGAAGGCTATTTTTATGCATTCAAAATTTATCCATCCGTTTTTTCACTATTTTATTAGTCTTTTTCGTTAAAAAATAAAGTGGAAACATTTATGACTGGGTTCTCTGTGGTTAGGGCGATTTGTCCGACCTACATGTTCTGTATTAATCTGTGTGCAATCTCCCGCGTCTAGTCGGTGACGTCAGGAATAAGCTTTTCCACCTACATATCCGACTGCTGGAATCAGCTGGACTGTCTAGCCCTGAGCATGTACTCAATCGGGTTTGTTCTGCGAGTGAAGACGTTGTTGGACAAAGGAAATAGTCTGAGTTACGAAGAGGACTGCCACTTCGTGGTGAACGACGACACCTTCGCCTGGGCCAGAGTGTTCCTCGCCTTGAGTCTCTTCACTTTCTATATTCGCTTGATGTACACCTTCGGATTTTCTATGGCACTGGGACCAAAGCTGATCATGATTGGTAAAATGGTAAGTCCAATGCATTCATTGCGAAAATACGTCTGATTCTGCTATTTGCAAAAAACGATCAAATTAAAAGACTTAATTTTTAACTCTGTACAGTTAGATAGTTATGAAAGTTATGTTATAATTCAATTTTTAAGATAGTTTGTTGCATGACCGTTGAACAATTTTGTAAGTAGAAGAACATCTACACGTTACATACGTCAAATCAAACATTGACCACTTGTGAATGTATTCTCTGCGATACTGGGGTAATATTAATGAACAATCTAGACATATAGGTTTTTACATTCGAAGCGGTGAAAATCAATAATTTTACAAGAATACAATTTGTTCTTCGGACTGAATGAAAACACAATTGACATCTAAGATAATACAACTTCGCGTTACAATTCAATAGCAAATCACTTAACTTTGTTCACTTGCTATTGCCGATAACTACATTTGATATTTTCTTTTTGAGAATCTCAATAATTTTACATTATATCTTTACATTGACTGTTAATTAGTGGAAAGTGACGTATTACAAAGGTGGTTTCTGACACTTATATGCACTCATGTGCTATACGTATAATAAGTAGTACATTGTCCAGTTAATGAGGAAACGGTTACTGCAGTCGTATGACATTTTGACAGGTTTAAATAAAAAGGTTTCCTGGGCAGAAAGACTAATTGGAAATTAAAATCGTGTCTCTTTGCAGGTAATGAATGACCTTATCCCATTTATGGTCATCCTCTCTGTATTCATTTTTGGCTATGGGGTTGCTTCACAATCGATCGCCTATCCCAATGGTCTTTACGCAGTCCGGAGTAAGATAAAAAGATCTTTGCAGTTTTATCTTTGTTTTTCAGTGGAATTATTTTTTCACTATTATTCTTAAAACATCAATGATTATCAGATGACTGAAAACATGAGACTTCCCTCTCGAACTGAGCATACCTATATTGGGCCCTGCCGTGGCGGAAAGCTTATCCATTGTATGCTGGGGAAGAGGGTAGCTAACAACCCTGTAAGTCTAAAATCCAAAGGGCGGGGAACTCCAAAGAGCCAACGGCCAGTTAGCAGTAACTCTGTGATGAAATAAACTGGAAATTACCCATCTCCCGTTTTTCTAAGTCACTGGGACAGACGACAAAGAAACAGAGAGATGGTGTTGGAAGGTGACTCCCCCGCCCATGCCAGAAAGTACCAGTGAAACTACTAATGAGAATTGAGTGATGCTGAGACTACCTCTATTCAAAAGATATCAACGTTTAGCAAACAGTCGGGACAACAGCTATGAATTGGGACATTAGAGTGGCTTAAGCAGCATGGAAACGAGTGGCGGAGAGAGCTGGTGGTGACGGACACTCGGGCAGTCCTCGAGGCCACGAAGGGAGAGTTTCAGTGGGATAGGAACGAGATCCTGGTTGACGTTCTTGCTCGGGAGTGGGCTCTGTGAGAGGGGAAAGGCGGTGGTCCTGGTGTAGGCCCGGGATATTGTAGCCTTTGAGAAACGAGAGGGAGGACCAGGTGGCGGGCGAAACGGGCGGATAATCAAACTTGGGGGTTCCAGATGGATAGGACTTGGAAAGTGAGAAGCCCACTGTATATGCTGAAAAAGTCAACCAGATGAAGGAGTAATACTCTTTTACTGAAAGGCATAAAGAAAGTGTTCACGTATGCAAAGATCTGAATGTCAGAATTATTACGATTTGTTTACGAATATATAGCCCATGATCATCACAATCACACAAGTCTACTGCACAGACAGAAGATGATATCATTGACGATCACCTTCAGAGAGCTGTTGGAGAGACTCCGCAGGATGATGTTTTGAAAGTTATGGGTGACTTTAATGAATTAGTTAGGAGCAATAATGATGTCAATCCCGCAGGCACTATTGGGAAATATGGTCTAGGTGTCCGAAATGAGAACATCAGCTAGCTATTGTCACCACTCAACTCCAGCATCATAAACACAGACTTTATATATACAGTATATGGTGCCCACATGATGATCGCCCAATAAATCAAATTGATTACGTTTTATTAGTCAAGCGATTGAAACGGTCATTAATCAGTTAAAGATTCATACTTAATGATGATCATTCCAGTAAAGCTACGTAAGATAAAAGCTGAAATCCCTGTAGTGAGATACGGCCTGACAAACATTCCTGAATGCTAAATGCAGTGGAAATAAAGAACCATTTTAGCAATTTAATTGTTAGATCCATTCAGTAATCCTCAAATAGTTGTCACTGCCTACTATATTTCTGTCACGTTTTTATCTGAAATCATAAAATTTATTTTTACTTTTTTTGGTGGATTTTTCTTTCACATTACTCCAATTGCAAAAGAACTCAGAGCAGCTGAATTGTAGAAAAAGTCAAAAGACACATTGAAGCGGGTTAACACCAAAAAAGGCACAATGAATAAGGAGATTAATACGGAAAGTATGTGCAGAAGACAAACAACGTTTCTTAGAAAAGACTTGATCAAATTGACCATCTGGCAAATAAAGTCATGCAGAGATCGTATCACGAAATATGATCCTTAACGAGAAAGTTCAAAGATACAGGAAAAAGCACTGAGCGATCGAAGAAGTATTGTGAGCAACTGTACAAAAGAAAAACAAGAAGATGATGTTCATGATATTTATCTTGAGGATAAATGGGCAAACGAACAACTGAACCTACATCCTTTAAAGTCTGAAGAAACCACTCTTCACTGCCTTCGAAAATCAAGAAATGAACCCCATCTACATTGCATCGCTGTATCGATGGCGAACGTCTTTGCCACCTGGACTTCGCGGACAATATTAATGTGGTAGCTCGTACACCAAAAGAACCAGAAAAAGACACTCACCAATATTCATACCACCAGCCAGCCAGTCGGTCTTAGCATGCATTTAGAGAAAACTAAAGTAGTGTTTAATAGTCATTCAACGCCAGCACCACTTATTGTGGATGGTAAGTACATAGAAAAAATAGATAGTTATGTTTACCTTGGAAGGATGGTAATAAAGAATGGAGATCACACAAAAAGACACCGAGATACGCCAACACACCGGAGTAAACGACGTCGGGATGAGGAGACGTCTCAAGGCTAACTGGCAATAGATTCACAATAAGGGCAACTGCGAATGGACACCAAGACAATGGCAAAGATGTGAAGGACGACCAAAGACTCGATGGAGAGATGATCTCACCTGCTGTTTGGGACACACTTGGTCACTCCTAGCTAAGGACCATAGTTTTGGGAATGAATCCAAAGAGGGATTCCTCCTACAGGAGTGACGTACACCCTGCTGGATGATGATTAGTTGGTCTGGCAGACAATGTCACATTTCATATGACTCAAGTAAGACTTTCACTATATAAGGATAGCAGAAGGGCTTACTGTACTGTATATATGACTAATACAGTGTTGCCACTTCGCAGTGCATTTTTTCGTCATGGTGGTTTTTGAAGAATTTGGCCGAAATGGCGTAATTTTAGAGGTTGAGCGAAGATTTGATCCTACAGTAAATTTCCGCAAAAATCTGTTAATTAATCAATCTCAATTTGAGGTCAATATAATGCCATATTAAAACGAGGGTTTTCATCTTGAAAAACATGATTCAATGATGTGAAAGCTTTTTGGGAGTTAGGGAGTTTAGGGGTTAGAGCTTCTAATAATTGATGAAGTCAAAGCTTGTGTGTCTTCTTTCCCTCATGGCATTAGTGACAGTGAGCGAGGATTTTCAGACCTCACCGACATCTTAACAAATAAAAGAAACAACCTTTCAGCGAATGGTTTTGAGGCCATTTTGCGAAAAACATTTGCTTTGAGGATTTCACAGACTGAGTGCCTCAATTTTTATATAAATGATGAAATTGTTTCAGCAGGAAGAACAGCGCGTCAGCGTTATAATGCCATTAGAAAGAAGAAGACAAAGAAGCAACAAGAAGAAAATCGAGAAGGAGAGGAGAGTGAGACGTAAGCGGAAACGAGAGATCAGAAATTAATAAAGTTTAAAGAGAAAGAAAACGAAAAAGCCAATAAATAGTCTGGCAGCCAACTAGCCTAACCTGGAAGTAGAGTATATACAATGTTTTTTGATTGATTTGGGTCACTGAGACCATAAATATTAACAATCCGCTTGATGACACCATGTTTAGCTTTGGGCATTTTTTCTAATTTGCATACAACCAAGATGGCCGCTATTGTTCTACTGAATATACTATAATAAGTTATCTCGGCTTCTAGAATGGATATTAAACCAATCTAAAATGTTTTAACGGGGGGCTTTAAGACATTAGGAACCCAACGGAATAACTTTTATTATAATTTGATAAATCCTTCACTTGCGTAAATCCAAGATGGCCACCGTCAAGCCTCTCAGAAGCCCGATTTTATGTCACCACATTCTGGATACTATTTTGGATAAATTTTAAATGCGTTCATAATAATTGTGTTGCACTTTCTGTCATAATTATATTTTTAATAATATTTATCATTATCTGCAGCGTATTATAGAATTCTATTCCCGAGAGTACATAGCCTGGGTTCGAACTCGAGTTCACTGGATTGTGAATCCAACCATGATCATGTTACTGGGTAACTGTTGCTCAAAGTAGTGGTGAAGCAGAAGGATGAAGACGTCAGTGTCATCTGCTATCACTGACACTCCTACTTGGCATTTAGTTGCAACTCTTACTGCTTGTCGAACAATGATGCAGTCTGTCTCTTCATGAGATGTAGACATGTCTTCCTGGTGGAACACCACTCCCAAAAAAAATATTTCAACAGGTTTGTTATTACTGTTAGTGATGACAAGTTTGTCGGTCATTGTAGTCTCGATTGAACGTAGTGTCTCTGGTCAGCTCTGTTTTGCATCTATATAAAGGTACTTGTGTTGTTTCAGATTGTATACATACACACACTTACGTTGCGTTCACAATAAATCCTTCAACCCCAGTGTGCGCCAATTTTCGTAAAGGACCTAACAATGTGTTTTATACACTAAATGGCAAAAGGAATCGCCACCCTTACATAATATTAAATAAAAGAATACAACATTCATTTACTTAAAATCACCTTATTGGGCAAGTATAATCAATATTGATTGATGACTCATCTGTAAATGTAGGTTTCTAATAATAAAAAGAAGTCTCTTTTCCGTAGTACGTTGTGCAATTTGGGCATGTTGGAGTCTGGAGATTCAATAGCTGTTGATGTAGAAGATAGAGTGAACCTGTATCATAATTATAATACATTGAGTAAATAACTAAACTTTGCTTATTTTAAACAATATAGGGCACCTTATTTGTCAGTTCAGAACAAGATTCAACAATATATATGGTGCCACAATCATATTATATGAACTCTCAATTGGTTCAACAGTGTGGTATAGATTGATGATCATCCCAGAATGTTGTGGCATAAAATCAGTCCACTGAGAGGCTTGACTGCGGCCATATTGGATTTATGCAAGTGAAAGATTTGTCAAATCATAATAAAAGTTATTCCATTGGGTTCCTAATGTCTTAAAGCCCCCCTGTAAAAACATTTTAGATTGGTTTAAAATCCCTTCTAGAAGCCGATATCTTAATTATAGTATATTCAGTAGAACAATGGCGTCCATCTTGGTTTTATGCATATTAGAAAAAATGCCCAAAGGTGACAGAGTGTCATCAAGCGGATTGTTAATATTTTTGGTCTCAGTGACCCAAATAAAAAAACATTGTACATACTCTACTTCCATGTATGCCCCTAGAATCCCATTTGGCTGTCAGACTAAAAGGGCAGTTAGACTTTTACAGTGATTGATGACTGTTTTTTTTAACATTTCTAATATGTATGATTGTGTTTCGGGCATTTTATATGATCTCTTTACATTTAACTTGTCGGTTCCCATTAACAAATCATGCGAAACTAACAAAATATGCATTTTTAGTTAATGCATATGTTTTTAATATACAAAAATAATAGATTATAGTATATGTATGGTGCTTGGCGAAATGAACCTTGAGCGTCAACGAAAATTATAATGAATTTCACATTCTCTCTCTCCATAGATTTTTGTGAATTTATATTTCCACTAATTTTCACAGCATCTAACTTTCACCTATCCCTCCTAATTTGATCAGACAAGAGCTCAGTGGCATCCTCAAGGATGGGTGACCTGGATATTTTGGCTCAATTTCTCACCAATTCCTACTATCAAATGTTCGGTGACTTTGGCATGGATAATATTCATGGGGAAGGTAAGTCTGTTTCACCATTCTCTCCGTGGTTTTAATTGTTCTTTTTAAAAAATTGAAACTAAATATAAATCTGCAGGTTTTTTTGTTAGTCAATTTAAGTGAGCAGTCGCTTCGATTAATTTCGTTTTTATTACTTTATTTATTATTAGGCAGCAAATGCAAAGAGAAGGGTCTTTGTCCTCACTGGACGAGTAAGAGACTTTTACCCATAATGCTCGGGGTTTATGTGCTACTCACCAATATCCTCATGTTCAATCTCCTCATTGCCATGTTCAGGTGAGTCTGAAATATTTATGGTTAATTTGTATGTTTTAGGCCGGTAGAATCCCCAGTTACCTTTGGCTATTCAAGGATACCAATAATGTAAATAGGCAATATTAAATGATGTTTGAAGGTTCTCTTTGGCTGTGCTTGGCGCTGTTATGATAACAGTCGGACCTGTTAAATTGACATGGAGTATTTAAAACATCTTTGAGATTGTGATTGAGTGAGTTCGCAATTACCTGCAGAGTCTAACCCTCCCCTCACTTGATCACTTTCTCTTGGGTACAATCGTGTAACCTCCAGTGTCTCGACGCACACGGTGTCCTGGGCACCACCCTGAGTGGTGGTGCAAATATACGAGGCTTCGGGACATCTTGGTAAGGCTTGGGCATATGTATGGTGTTCTGTGAAAGTTGGGCCTTTTGGTTAACTTGAGACCACCCTTCTGAGGCGTATAATTCCGTAGAAAGTTTGGGTATCACTTGGGGGAGGGCTGGTGTCTACCTCTGTTACATATGTTAATCACACAGCCTCATCTGGGTGATATTAAACGGTTTAGCATCCCTTCTGAGACAGATTATATGCCCAAGTGAGGTGTCCTGAATAACAACAACTTCAACAGAAATAGGCGCAACAATTTCAATTTTTCCTGATTACTATACGCTAGTGATCAAAGCAGATGAACATAGGATATCATAGTTTGACAAGAAATGTTATCGAAAGATTTTGAGATTATCGTGGACACAGCGTCAAACAAAAATGAAAGTATCTGGAATGGGTACAAGCAGTGGCTTACCTATTGTCATTACTGACCGGAAAGAAAGGCTAATGAAGACAACTATGGCTGTAAAACTACTAAGGATCAGAAAAACAATATCATTAATGAAGTCATTGGAACATTGCAGGAGACAGCATGAAGGCTCACGAAAGCATTCATTTTAGATAAATCAAAGGCTACCCACTAATAATTAGAATGCCCGCCTGCGTTTGAAAAAAAGAAGTAATCTTTTTAATGTCAAGAAGTGAATACAGATTGCCAGATTATCCAAACCAAAAAATGTAGAAGAGTAGAGTTTGAAGGTAATTAAATTTATATATTGTATTACCGCTGTCTTTGTCCGGTTGAGTTCAGACGATCGTATAATATATATTGATGACCCTCACTCAGTTAGCAGGAAGAATTGGCATGTTCTGTTGAACCAAATATCTATCCATGGTTATTTCAGACAGTGAAAACTGCAGTAGATGGGGGAATGTTCAAAGATGAATGCCATGACTATTTTAATGTTGCATGACAGTCGGTTGAAAAGTTTTTTTTTTCAAAAATAATATTATTGAAAAATCTGAAAATCTATAAATAATTGTACATTGGAATTTATACTACTAATTAGTAGTATAATAATATAGTGTTTATTTTTAGAAATGCTTCCTGTTGTGTATATGCATACTGAAGAATGCAAAGCGTGATGATTAATTCTCTTTTCCCCCTGTCCACAGTCGTACCTATGAAGAAATTGAAAGTTCGTCGATCTATTATTGGAATTATCAACGCTATCAGATGATTTCTGACTATGTTCACCGGTCACCTTTGGCTCCGCCGTTCATCTGCATTTGGCACTGCTACCAGCTTTATTCCTATATCAAAAGACGCAGAGCTGGACCCGATGCGCCTACGGAAGAAAATGTGTTTTGTGAGTCGACCTGACATTGGGTGTCCTGATGTTTCCCTATTACAGTATATAATTGACACGATTAAGTCACTTAAGTCACGACTCCATTTTTCATAAAGGATTACTTGGCATTGAAAGTCAAGGGCCACGCTAGAGAAAGAGTTATTTTGTCACGAAGTGTATAATGTCAAAACATCTCTAAAAATGTTTTTTTCTTGTTAATTGATTTTGCGGCTGATACTCTAGCAATTAATATTTTTACAAATAACTTGTTGTTTCAATTGTTCTGCGACAGGAATACGTTTTAACAGAAATTTAACTACACATAAGAAAGTAAAATAGATAACCATACACAGTGTATTAGTAGAAGGAATGGAAGTTTATTAAGTATCATAGAAAAGTAGTCTGTAGATAATAACTTTTAATAAAATTGCCGCCGCGTTTGGAAGTTACAACTTCTTTATTAAGGCAGTATAATAACGAGTCAGATAATAAACACATTATAAAGGTACAAGTCAATGCAATTCTGAGCAACCAGTAAAAACTATATATTCATAAGTTCAGATGAATTGGCACTGTGGAATCACGAACGTTAAGCAAGTTAACACTAGATTTCTTAGCATTTTTAATAGCGATGGCTTCAGCTAATCTAACGTAATTAGAGCGAGTAAGGATAGTAAAGTTTTCTATTTTAGGACAATGATTGTGAAGAAAGATCTCAGTAGGTGTAAGTTTACCAGTTAGATGTTATTTAATGCGAGTAAGAAGATGCCGGGTAGTCTCACCAATGTAGCGACTTTGACATCGCTCACAATCAAAACGATAAACGACATTAGAGGTAAGATCATTCGGAATAATGTCCTTATTCTTGAAAATATGCGCAGTTTTAAAAGTACTGTAATATACGATTAATTTACTATTAGAAAGCAACGAATTTATTTGTTTAACTTGCGAATTCAATTGTTGTTGTTGTTGTTGTTTTTTGTTGTTTTTTGTTCACAGTACGGGAGCTTCCAGAAGATTGTATGAGCGTTACTGCCTTGCTAAAGAAGTAGTAACTTCGAAACGCGTCTGCAATTTCATTAAAAACATTTATCTACATTCTTCCTTTTTCTATTAATTCACTGGGTTCCGTTGCGTCTAAATTTATTAAATATGTTAGAATATTGCACATTAGTCAGTTAAAGAGATCATTATTGTTAGCCGTCTTCCGACCGCAGGAAGGGCTAACAAGAGAGAGAAACGAAGGAGCTAACCCGACTTAAGCAAAGATAAAAAGGAGTGGTCGCAACAAACAAAACTTTATTAAACACTACCCAACCACCTTGGGCGACACGCAACAAAGAGGTCAACTACTGTACAAACTGGGCACAAAACTCAACTCTGTTCCCTAACTCTCTGGTAACAACCTAACACGGGACAACAACAATAACGGCCTAGGAAGAGGTTGCCGTATCAGTACTCACAGTCACGCAAGAGAATAAAAGAGGCGCACAGCACTGGTATCTGTCTCCAAGATCGTGGGGGTAATCGTGGCACCAAGGTGGTATGATCCGGACCCCCTTAACCGATTTACAGACCGATAACCACGCCGGCCTAGGAGCCCTGACACAAGGGTGACCAAGGCTGGTCAACAGTTTGCGTCGCACTGTGAATCCTCTTCTTGCGTCGAAACTCCAGGGGACCACGTTAACCCCTCGCCCAAGTACCGGCGTACAGCAGAAGGTACACGTAAGTTCTAGTCCGAACTCCAGGGGACCACGTTAACCCCTCGCCCAAGTACCGGCGAACAGCAGAAGGTACACGTGAGTTCTCGTCCGAACTCCTGGCGACCACGTTAACCCCTTCGCCCCAGTACCAGAGAACAGCAGGAGGTACACGTGAGTTCTCGTCCGAACTCTCTCGGGGGGAGCACGTCAACCCCTTCGGCCAAAACAACCAGGCGAAGAAACAAGAAGAAGAACACACAGTCCTTCACTTGTAACTAGAAGCGGTCCTGGCAGTGGTCGTTAATCTCGTTCACCTCCCTGCCACAAACTACACCATATGTCAAACTCTCTGTGTCTCTGTGTGTCTCTGTGTGTCATTTCGGCAGAATGACGGCCTACTTAAATACAAATCAAACTGCACAAGAAAACGCCAACCAGCTGAACATAAATCTGAATACAAAGATCAATACCGCCGCACCGGCGCGGTCAAACTGAACACCACACCAACACTCAACTGGAAAAATAGCTGCCTGGCAGCTCACCGCTAATAAACCGAAATATACAGAGTGCCAACAAAGCCCTCCTCATTAATCCAATGCCTCCATGGAAAGAGCGACATCGACATCCTTTTCATCAATTTGCCTTTCATGCCAAGTGCGATGAGATG
>JAUYWV010126158.1:0-11418 GCA_032274565.1 Nematoplana nigrocapitula
AGAGGTGTACCTCCGAGGTCGGGGGTCGAGGTCAAGGATAAAAACGTTGTGAAATGGCCGTTTCGGGCAGAGTTTGTTTGTTCCGGGTGGGCGGCCAGACCGTTGCTGTGCCAGCGACCCGAAACTTTGCATGGGTGGCCCCCTCAACCCTGCGGGTAACATAGAGGGGGTTGAGGTCGACCTTCGAGGTCGTGGTTGAGATCAAAGAGGCTAAAAACGGTGTGAAATGGCTGTTTCGGGCAGAAGGAAACCTGCCACAGAAAATTTCATGAAGCAAACGTTGAAGAGCACCCCCGAAAATGGGGCACAGGACTTAAAAGTATTGCTTAGTCCTCCATCGAGTATATTGGCTTTCTTTTGTGATCGTTCAGATGAATAGCAGCTGTGGTGCTTTTGGTATTCAGCAGTGTTTAGGCGACATGCCGAAATTGAATATTCCGATGAGAATTCAATTTTATTGTCTTTTTCGTCGAAAGAGATGAGGCGTACCGCACTTGTTAAATTGATAATGTGAACTCGAAATTATGATAAATTTTTGAGCATCAATTCACCTGAAAACTTAACAAAGTTCGGTGGAATCTTATCGAAAATTTCAAACTCACAACTGATCCTTCAAGTTACACCTTGATGACAGAGACACTTTTCTTGAATCTATCATTCGACAGTTGGAAGGGATCGTTTGATGCAGAAAAGTATTCGGACAATTCAAAAAGACAGAGGGAGGTTCAGCTGGAACATCGCGCCCAAAATATTTTTTCATCGCCGCGTCTTCAGACCAATGATGACGACAAACACCCATATTTTTCGTAAAAGAATCCTTAAGTATTACATTTGGTAAAGCTGCAAACCACAGTGTCAAGTCGCCTGGGTTCAAAGGAAATCGATACACTGATACTTTTCCTGATACCGACGAAGAGTAGTTGCTTTTGCAATTGGCAACGCTGCATTTTCGTGGCATTTATCGAAGACAAAATAAACACGTTAACCTTCCCGCGATCACTCTAACTGAAATAAGTGCCTACAACCCTCATCTAACCATTGTTAAACCGGAATCAGAACACAGCAATCGATTGCAGTCAGTCAGTTGAAAGAGCGACACAACTGAGCCAACCGGCCTCCACCTACAGTATGTGCACAGTCACGCCGAGCTGCGCTCTCCCTGTGTGAAAAGATATTATAGGACTCCCTGCATGACCCAAGAAGACTATACCTATTTAGGAATATCGTGTGCACCCACAATAGTTTCACTTCACAATGAATTTGTCAACTCAGAAGACAGAATCCCTTTATATGGCTCAATTAGTCTTTTATTTGTATAGTTTAATAAACGCGCAGACTTGAGCTCTTTTAGACATGCTATATGTAGAAAAAGTACTACAAAAATGCACTCAAGTCTATCGGGGGTGTCAGCAGAGGCACGGAAAGGTAAAAGAAGCGCGTACATAAATACGCCTAATTTTGAGCAGGTAATTCTAGCCGTACGAATCAAGTACATCCAGGCTATCTAACACACAGGACAGGGGTGTTAACTAACAGTGATTCAACTCTGATAAAAAAGGAAAATATATGAGAATATAACCCACTATAATTTACACAGACAAATTAGTGAAATGTATGTAGCAAGGGTGGAAAATCAATATAGGAAGAAGCTGTACACGAAAAATACAAATGAATAATCAATAAATCAGGTAATAAAATATAAGAATTGTCTATAGAAATATTGCATAGAAAGATAACTAACAAGGAGGATGAATGGGAAGTGGCGCATCATAGTAACGAAAATGGTGATCGTCCAATTCATTTCCAATATAATTCATTATTCTACCTGATCTTTTGAATGTTCCACAATTTTGGGACACCTCACACACATCGTACACAGCCCATTTATACAGCTGAGTTGGACAGCTATAGTCCATATAACATATAGAGGAACAACAGGTGAAGAAAAAATTACACAAAGTATACAGCTTTTATGAAAGAAAAGTTTGATGTGTTGCGAAATGCCAATTTCCCTGATTTGTTTCGATGCGTTTGGATGCAAGTTTACGTGTCCCGCGTTTGACGTCAGACTACGGTCCTTTCCAGGGCTATACAATGCACTCGATAAATCGGCTATAATTTCAATGTACAATATTTTTCTGTACATTATTGACAACGGCAAACATCACTCAAAAATGTAACGGAAAAGACTAATTTAAAAGGTGGTTATTATTGATGATTATCAATACGAATGCTCCTCCGACCTCATCGTCCAGTGTATGTATGTCTATAAACAATAAAAATAAATTTTGACTTCAATCATGTGAATAATAGGAGAAGAAAGCGACATTTTATTATAAGGCAAATCTTTAATTAGGAAATCAACATTCCCTCACTATTCGGACTAGAGCAACATTCCATTATCAAGGTCAGGCCACTTTCGAAGCTGAAATTTGGCCGTTGGGTTCACTTGGATGATCGCACTCTGCTCCCAATCTCATGCATTCCACCACTGTCTTCCAAGTCCATGAAGTAATTTTAGCTCCATATGATTCTGCCTTGTCACCGGTCTCCTATAGATTCCACCATGCATGCACTATGGCGTGTTCGAAGATACCTCTCATTCTGGTGATAAGTGCAAACCATTGTAGCTGCCATCTCCCATCTCAAATGCTTCGATTCAGAGCCTAGGTATCCTTCATAACGGACAGTTGAACTAGTCGAAAACACAGGGAATTCTAATTTTTGCTGGAGCGAGAGGTAATTTGTACAACGCTCACTCGCGAACTGATCATTTTCATTCATATTTGGAAAGCTATACGTCATGCCAAATGCTGTGCGGAATATTCTAGCCACTCATTTAGACGAACGTCGACCAATTTTGGAAATTTGATAATTTGTTAATAATCAAACAGTTTAATTTGGCATTGAAAATGTGTGGGGGAAATATTTCACACAAAATAGCGTCGCAAAGCAACTCACATTGTGCGTCTTTTTTCTAGTATTCTTCCATCATTAGAAGAAAAAAACATTTCCTAATACATTTTAATTCTAGATGTGAAAATTCCAAATTACTAAAACTCCTTTAAATTTGTGTATATCCCTATAGCAACGTTATTATTTAAAAAACACAACAACAAATAAAACAGCACAGACATTGGACTCTGTTAAAAGGTGAAACTTCGGGGTCTAAATTTATCAACATTTTTGTCTGTCAAGTCACAGGAATGGCTGTAAGGAAATTAGGTGGGCGAAAATTAGCGCCACGGTCTCTTCCACCAAACACTGCTCCGTGAATCCAAAAGAAGACAATTAATGACAAAACTCTGTTGAAGGTCAGCAGCCATTGCATTGATTTATTGATTTTCTGCTTCCACACCAGCTGATGGAATGTGCACTATCGATACAAATCGATAATTTTGAATTCGTCCGCTAGCGATTGAATCACGTCAGACTACGCAGTTGTGCGGGAAATGCATTCTAACGTCTTTTCGAAGCATACGTCTCTATACCCTGCGGATTGTTGGCTGTTGAAAGCGAACTGACTTAACGAATACGAAATCAGATGATGGCGGGAATGGGGTCCAAAAAAAAAATTCGCAGCAACAGGCGGCGGGAATTCATCTCTGTGACTTGGAGAGAAATAAATAAATTCGTCAACAAACACAAGTACATGCGCATAATTCCGCCAAAGCAAAGTAAACAGAAGCCAGACATCCTAATACAAGGGCGTCGCAATTAGGTCACCCGATCGCGGAATTAGGTGACACCTGATTTGGTGCATTAATTTACAAGATAGAAACAAATACATGAAATATAACAGCAACAACCGCTTTGAAGTTATATCTCTGGAACATGGGGATATCCACAGGGTGCTAGTTTTTCACCGCTATTCTTCTGCATCTTCACTGTCATACACTTTCAAAATTACGAAACTGCACACTTGAAAAGGTGACGCCACAAACTATTTTGATTCGAAAATGTATTGGACGGGACTTCGTACCACTCCTGACATGTTGCTTCAGCAACGGGATGAGCTCGTGTGGTCTCGTCCCCGCTTGGTCCAATGCAACACGTGTCTGATAATCATCTACCGATGTGTACCAGAACGGCGTAGCACATCTGTCATTGGAAACCATGTCTGTGATTTTTCGGGAAACTGATACACAGCCAAAAAGAGCTCATGGTCTGGACATGTCCGTCGCTGACAAGTCGCTCATTAAGTAGGGAAAATCTGTACAGATCACACGGCAGAGTTTGCGTCGACGCGGTTTGGAATCGATCCCCTAGAGGGGCTCAGAAGGCTTCGAATCTGTATCCGGGCAGCGGAGGGCGACGGTGATGATGCGGACAGTTCTGCGTCACCGGCCCCGGCTGGGGAATCGGCGGGGCTGGGGATTTGGCGCCGGTCGAAGTTCGCCTGTTCGCCATCCGCTGGAAGGCGGCCGGATAGTCTGCGGAGGGTGTGGGCGAGGATGACGTCATCATAGTGTCATTCTCCGGCGGTGATGCTGTCCGAGCGGTGGTGATAGTGGTCGTCGTGGTGATGCAGGCGTCTGAGGTGGAAGAGCATGTCGGCGAGGATGACGTCATCATCATCATCATCAACGCATCAGCATGGGGGAAATTGGGGTGCGGTGAGGCAGTCAAAGGGGTAGCGGTGGTCCGGGAGGAAATGGAGGAAGGAGCAGACATGCCGTTGGCGTGAAGGTCGGAGCGACGTTGGGAGAGCCACCGCCACAGGGGGGTGTCCGGAGCGATACGGGAGATGTCTTCGGGGGTGAAGAAAGTAGCAGAGTCCACCTGCATGGCGGGGGAAGGGCAATCAAATGAGAGATGAAGGATGGAGACACAGTCGAATAGCTGATTTCGAAGAAGCGCGAGCACACACATTTATTATAGAAAGAAGACACGAAGCAAATGTACAGATAAATTGGCAAACCCAATCCAATTTGCTCCCCGTAATAAACTCAAGACCCGCCATATTCTCCAGAAACATTTCTAGAATGTTTTTAAACAGTTTCGAGGTTTTCGACCACCACTGAAATTCTTCAAGATACGAATGAATAAAGAAAGCCTCCAAGAGGTCATTCACGTCAGGTGGCACCCCTCCCTTCCCTCCCACGCACTTTCGTTTAAGTTCCCCCTTCTCGCCTACGCAGTTTAAAATTGTAATTTGCTAGTTTATTTGAAAACATATTTTAATATGTAGAGTACATAGTATCAATCGAATGGGTTCGATAAGAGACAGTCACATCAACTAGCGTGCTCAGATTTGAAAGTGATCAAAATTTATTGATTTGTTTTCAATTTCAATTTGAATTGGTCAGCACAGTTAACGAGCCGTGACGCGACACGCCCTGATTGGCTGACCTACTTAGCGTCCTTAGTAGTCAGAAACGGCCGTTGCCAAAGTCCTACTACTCGTGTAAACACACAAGCACGACAAATAGAATGACGAAAAGGTGAACTCCAAAAACGTCTCCCCGTTTTGCGAGCTATCAGGCACAACAATCGAAAGCTACAACAACCTTTCTCGGCTCAAAGCGAGTCAATCTAGTATAGCGACAACTGTAGTAAATGCGATCGAAACTAAAACAAACAATCACAAACTCCACTCAAAGAAAGAAGCACATAATAGAGGCATCAGAAAAGCTCCTCAGCATAGGGAAAACGGTTAATCTGGCTTCCAAAAGCAAACAAGCAAACGATATTGCAATAGTAGGCAATCCTAATGTGCCTAATTCCCAAGGCATTCCAAATAGGACAGGGAAGTGCCATAGAGTGGTTCCCCAGACTTTTTCCTTTGGGCTATCTACAATCAATGGCGTTCAACAACAGGATAAAATATCAACGTGTTCAGGAATCAGGTCTTTATCGAGATAATAAATGTATAGAAACAATATCTTATTCTTATATGTTGAACATTTTTTCCTATTTACACTTCTTTTTCTTCTACTACTGATATCTGCTTTTCCCCACATTGGTGATGCAGGCTCCTCTTTCAACGTCTTCTGACTCCGAGTCGTTCTGTATTTCCCTTGCAGCCAATGCCTCTCTCAATTGAATTCTTCCAGCGTGTTTTGAATCGGGTCCTCCCTCTCCTTCCTGGCCAGTCCTTATCCACCATTTGCTTTCCTAGATGGCATTCCTCCTCCACGCATGTCCTGTCCAGCTAATGTCTCTTTTCTGTCACCTTCTTGGCGATGTTTTGTACACTCATGCTTCCCCCCAACAAAGCGATTTTCAATTCAGTTCTCCATCGTTGTTGTTGTAATTTTTCGTCGAAGAAACGCGTCAGCGCCCCGACCTCTCGGAAAATATCGAGAGAGGAATGAGAGGGGGAAAGTCAGAGACTAAAAAGAGGAAAGAGAAGAGAAAGGTGATAATATAGAGAGAGAAAAGACAGAAAAGAAACGAGAGATAACAGAAAAGTAGCCATGTGTGAGAAAGGGAAAAGATAGAGGAGAGGAATAGAGAGAAAGCCTAGGTGATCCCAGGTAATGCAGCACTCTATGATGCAGCTACATGGGGCATTTGTCCTTCAACATCACTTCCATCATGCACCTAAACATCTTCATCTCCTCAACCTCCATCATTTGGTTGATTCCCATGTTTCTGTGCCACACAACACTGCGCCGCACCATTGACTTATAAACTTTACTCTTTAACTTAGCCGGTCTCAGTTTTATCGCAGAGCACCCCGCTGCATTTCTTTCAGTTCCACGATGGTTCCACTTTAAAGGAATATTTTGACAAAATAAAAAATACTATTGATCTATAATGCGGGCCTTTCGAGACACCCTCGAAATATTTGCGATTAAAAAACTCGTCCAGAAGTGAAGTGAGTCAGGAATGCATAGTATTAACGGGTGAACTAAAGGCCTTTGAGGAAGAACACCTACAGAAGTGCGATAGCTTCTCCGCACATACACAATCGATTCAATTTCAATTCCGTTGCAAAGCGTCTAGAACCAGGCTCTGCCACAGAACAACACCACAGGTTTTGCTACTCTCACAGACCAGTGAACAGACGTAGCATTGCTCTTTTTACCGCTTCCTCCTTTGAATCCCCCCCCCCTCTCCTAACCTCTTGGCGTCGGATTTCAACTCGGTTTTCATTCTCCTCACATCGGTTCTCTTCGTGATAATCTACGCTTTTCATACCCTCTCAGTCTCACTTTCTCTTCCTCTCCGACTCCCTCTCCATTCCTCTCATTCTATCTCTCTTACCCTCTCCATTCCTCTCTCTCTCTCTCTCAATTGGTATTTAGCATTTCATGTCATCATCATCACCATCATTCTTTAGCCGGACTGACCGTGGGTTCACCCATAGCAATGTGTTCCTCTTCCAACCGTCCCTGTCTTCATATCCACACACCAATTCACTCCTGTCTTATCCGCTCCAATCCTTCAAGTCATCCATCCAGGCTCTTCTCGGTCTTCTCTCACTTATCCTCATCGTGCATGACGGCCAAAGAACTCAAATTTGCCCGGTTTTATTACGATATCCAAAAACGAAGCTAACCTGTCTCCAGAAAATACACTGTTTGAATCAGATGCCCGGAGAAACTTCATTCTCTGCTTATACTGTACCTCCCTAGCCTACTGCCAGTCATAAGGCTGACATCAACAAATCGATTGATTACAAAGTTACGACGCATTGGTTAATTGCAATTCATTTGTGACTCCCGGTTGCCCCTGCTGGCTGTAATGCATTCCCATCTTCTCAATGGACGAGCAATTGGAATGGAATGTCCGAATGCGGAAAAAACATTTAATAGTGTTTCACGAAAGTTAAACGTCAGAAATGAATGAGGCTATCAATGGTGTTAACACAAGATAAAAATTCTTTAAATCATTAATGGGGAGGGGATTTGGATCAGCCTACGACACTCCCAGAAGGACGTTTGACATTGACGTAAAATTGGACGTAGTACGATTTCCAATTTGGAATATCCATCGCGTTCACACAGAATTCGGATTTATATATATGTATCGTCATGATTTTCTCATTTTCAAGCCATCGACAAAACAAAATCATGAAAATAAATTATTAATGATAGATTATGAACTACAAAAAGCCGTGTTTCTTCCCTCAAGTTTTCCAAAACCGTTTCTATTTGATCTCTCCCAAACACAAATGTAGCTTAAGAGACACATTAACCCAAACTCCTATATAGCTCAACACTCCATCAGTTGATTAACTATGTCGACATCATTTCCGCGCCCTTTTTAATGATTCACTTTCTGTATGTACGTCCACACGAAGTCTATCTAAGCAGACAGTTCTACTGTATGTGCAAGACGAACCAGCCAGGGAGAACAGACAGGTCATTAGACTGACGAAGGAAGCAACAATCATTACTTACTTGTTTCCTCTCCAGTTGGCCAAAATCGATAGAGTCCTCCTGTTGAAAGAAGGGGGCACGCTGCAGGGCTTCAACTCCCCCGAGGCGTTTGTAGGGATCCTTGTGGAGGAGCTGACAATAGGAGGGCAGAGGGCAGAGGAAGGGGGTGAGTGAGAGAGCAGCTCAATTGGTCTATCAACCGCCAACACGCGACCTGGCATCTCATTTCAGTTGAATAGGAGGACGGAAGAGGACAGCGTGGGAAGAGAAAAAAAAGCGTCCCTAGTTGTATCATTGGCGAGGACTAACGGGCAGTTCGGGCGGAAAACATTCGCTAAGTCTCTCCTCGAAAAGAGGAAGATTCAAATTAACTGCGGGACAGTGAGACCCATTTTCCTCACCACACCCATACAATAAGTGTGTTCAGTCGTGCGTGAGAGCAATAAAAGTGGGATGGCTAACGAGCCTCCCTTCCTTCTCGCACATATTTATTCGTCGTCGTCTTCTATGATAACCGAGAACTCATAGCGTGACAAATACCTTTTCAAACTAGAATTTTCTACTTTATATGTTTACCTCTGTGTGTGTGTGTGTACTGTATGTATGCGTCTTTCTCACTTCTCTTTCACCCCTCTCTCCTCTATCGTTCTCTCTCTCTCTCAATCACTCTTTGTCCTCTATCATTTTCTCTCCATGTTTTCTCTTTCGCCATCTCTCACTGACCTCTCCTATATCGCTTTCCCTTTCGTTATCTTTCATACTCTCTAAACTACCTCATACATACACTCTCTTCTATCGCTTTCTCTTTCGCCCTCTCTCACTGACCTCTACTCTATCGCTTTCCCTTTCGTTATCTTTCACACTCTCTACTCTACCTCATACATACACTCTCTTCTAGCGCTTTCTCGTTCGCCCTCTCTCACTGACCTCTCCTCTATCGCTTTATCCTTCACCCTCTCTCACCTGTCATCCATCACTTTCTTTCTCTCACTCACTCACTCACTCACTAACTCTCTCTCTCTCTCTCACTTTCGCACTCACTCACTCTCTCTCACTCTCGCACTCACTCACTCTCTCTCTCACTCACTCTCTCTCTCACTCTCGCACTCTCTCTCTCTCGCACTCTCTCTCTCACTCTCGCACTCACTCACTCTCTCACTCTCTCTGTCTCACTCTCGCACTCTCTCACTCACTCTCTCTCTCTCATTCTCTCTCTCACTCACTCACTAACTCTCTCTCTCTCACTCTCGCACTCACTCACTCTCTAGGTGCTCACTCTCTCGCACTCACTCACACACACTCTCTCTCTCCTCTCCGTTCTCTCTAGGTGTCGTATCCATTCAGGACATTGACGATCATGGCTCTCCATATAGTTCTCTTTCCTTCGATGTTCTTAGCAGCACTTGTTCTTTCACTTTCCTTATGTCCATCTACTTAGACTTGCTATAGATAAGTTAGACGTTGTCTTCCTCTGCTTCTCTTTCCTTCTATGTATCTCGTCAGTGTTAATTCTTCAAGACCATCTTTCCTCGCGATATGGTCTAAGAATTCGAGTTGTCTTCCTCTGCTTCTCTTTCCTTCTGTGTATCTCGTCAGTGTTAATTCTTCAAGACCATCTTTCCTCATGATATGGTCTAAGAATTCGAGTTGTCTCTTCCTGATCGTCTTCATTAATCTTCGCTCTGCCTGCTCTTCTAAAATCCTCCTCGTTGGTTACACGCTCTGTTCATCGGATCTGCACCATTCTTCTGTAAAATCACAATTCAACTGCATTTATCCAGCCTTCGCAGCCATATAACAGGATTGATTTGACGTAACAGTCCAACATACTTTTTCTCGTCTCTATTGAAAGGTTACGAATTTTCTCAAATGCGTCTTTGCCATCGCTATACGTCTCCTGATTTCAGTATCACATTTGTCTTTATCAGTAATCTTACTCCCTAAGTAGTTAAACTGTGTGACTGGCTTAATGGTATTAGCAAGCAGGTTATCACACAGAAAACGAAAGGTTTACGAGAGCGTAGTGAGTTCAGAAATTTAGAGAATTTCCGATGTGGGCATACAGAAAAGAGTCCTAAAAGTATCTTGGACGGAGAGAAAACCAACATACGGATGCTCAACAAGATCGGGAGTGAGCTGGAGTTACGAAAACAAATGACAATAAGGTAGCCGCGCTACTTCGGCCACATGATTGGCCAGGGAGAGATTCTGAAATATAACTTCTCTAAGGATCGGTAGAAGGCATGCGAATTGAAGCGGACGGCCAGCAACATCATGGCGTGAAATCAATTTATTTTTTATTCACTACTTTTGTGTATCCAAAATCCTCATCGCGTTCTTGCAGTCACTCTGAAAATTCTGTGATCAGCTGGTATAGGTGCATGTCGTACACGCTGCCACGCACTGCGCGCATTTGAACGTTACGGTTCTTCTCAAATCGGATTAGCATTTCATATGATGCTAACAGGAATTTACGTACACTGTGCTGTCTAGAATAAGCACCGTCGCAGTTTATTTTCAGCAAGCACCAATGAACTGCAGTCGGATCAATTCAGCTATGTGCTGGTGAACTCCGAACTTGACCAGTTCCACCACATGGACAGACAACAAATGCGACATCATCACTTCGCTTCAAGTGCGAATCCGAAGGGGCTTCAGTCAGCGTTCACCTGTACTGCACGCATATACACACAGGCGCACTTTGGCAACCATTAATCAGTTATCAGCCCTATTATTGACACGAGAGAGAGGTGCGTACAGTTTAACATTTGCTTTGGAAGAAGAACTGTAACCAGAATCATAAAATTCTGGTCGACTTGTTCCCTTTAGTTAAGTGTGACACCACAGGCACATGTAGATATAGAACGCAAGTGAAAAATGCAAAACTACGTCCTGCTTCGTGTCGCTTGCTGTGAATCAGTACGTTGTAGTCTAACAACGATATCAATACCGAGTGGACGAAAACGACGTGACTTTCAAGCCAGTTATGCAGTCTGGTTTCCGGGACTCGAAATCCCTACTGCGCCAGCTGGCCAGGGGAGCCTCCAGACAGGCAAACCCTACCTGCCAGAAGATCTGGGAGGCTCTC
>JAUYWV010126180.1:0-11417 GCA_032274565.1 Nematoplana nigrocapitula
CACACAGCCTCATCTGGGTGATATCAAACGGTTTAGCATCCCTTCTGAGACACTTTGTATGCCCAAGTTAGATGTATATCTACCGGCACGGCCTCTCAGAGAATTCCATGTCGGTGGACTCGTATCTGCGAGGAGGGTCCGGCTCCCCTGACGAGACCAACTGAACAATGATGCTTGAAGATGCTCCTTGGCCGTCTTTGTGCTATGTTCTTATTACAGTATGACATTTTATAATGCCATGGAGTATTTTATACATCAACGAGAGGCGGTCGTTAATTCCTGCAGAGTATGGCCCTCATTTCACAACTTCTCTCTTTGCGGGATCAATGGAAGGCCGCCGTTCGTGCCTCGACGCACAAGCGATCCCTGGGCTATCTCTCTGAGATGGTGCCAAGAGTCCACCGAACTGGCTGCATCTGGCAAGGTGTTGTAGCGTAGATATCTGGCCGGGTAGTCTGTTCCCTGAGTATAGTTGTATGGCAGCCAACAGAGAAGACCATTTGGGTTTAAATCGTACTGCCCTGCCAGAATCTGATGCGTCTCCGAAACAACAACAACTCCGACTGCAGAAGACAAGCACAATGCGACGCAACTCCGACTGCAGAAGACAAGCACAATGCGACGCAACTCTGACTGCAGAAGTCAAGCACAATGCGACGCAACTCTGACTGCAGAAGACAAGCACAATGCGACGCAACTCCGACTGCAGAAGTCAAGCTTAGGATGACACAATTACTGTTTATAATCAGCAAAAAATAACGGAGAACATACGAATAGGCAAAATATTTGTACAATGTCCAACAACAGTTATTCTTTTAAAAAATCTGTTTTATTTTTCCTCTATTATTGAAAGGTATGATGAGCATTTTTGAATCTACATGTACTGTATTTACAGTACTATGTTGTCTTACAGATTGTTAGAGCAAAAAATATGCTCATTATTTCTCGGAAATATGTCTTTCTTAGTAAATATTTGTTCGAATATATCTCCAAATACTTGATTTAATTGTTTTAGAATAATATTTTGTGAAACTATTTTCAATTGTTATCGACTTAGTTAAATATAGGGTAGACGTATTTCATTCTGCGTTTTTAGTTTATTCCAACAAATGCAGTCATATTAGATTTTTAGAAGTTTTACAATTGTGTGAATTTCATTCCTTGGTGTGACTCTCAACAAGCGTGTGTCTTGGTCCTCTCATTTTGTTAATGTAATAACTACAGCTGTATCTCGTCGATTCTACGCGCTGCGCATCCTTCGTCCACATCAACTTGACTTCAATAATCTTCGCCTGGTGTACTTTGCATTGATCAGGTCTCTCATGGAGTACTGCGGACCTCTATTCGTCGGTATATCAAAAAGTGAGGCGAGTCGCTTAGATCACGTTCAACGTCGTTTCCATTACCTACTTTGTGGAACTGGTTGCTCTTCAGACTGTCTACCTTCGCTATCTGAACGGCGTATTTCCCAATCAATAAAGCTTCTGGGTAAAAGTTGTGATGAAAATCATATACTGCACCACTTATTGCCAAATAGGTCACCTACTGGACGTTTTCTGATCCCATTCTCTCGTAAACATTTGCAGACTAAACTCTTTTTTCCCCAAGTGTACAATATTATATAACGCTACTCATCCTCGCTGAACTTTATAAAATGTGATTTTTATTATAGGTGTTCTTATACTTCTTGCTAGGATGATTTTCAGAATTCTGTTTTGTGTACAATTGAAGAATGGACATTTGAGAGATTTAGTTGGCATTTAAGAGGCTATGAGTAGGCGGGAGAACTATAGCATATAGTTTAATATACTCAATTGATGATAAATTTTCGTGAAAATCCTTTTCTCTGTTAATGAGGAGCTGACCAGTTCACCAATGGGCTAATTGAGTTTGCTAATTGCTACATTTCTTTACCAACCAGCTCCAAAGAGGATAGATAGATGGTCAGCTCCCAGCAGCAATGTCTGCCAATTCCTGCCTGCATGGCGCGTCTTAAATAACCCCGGTCGGTCATTGGAGTCGTCCAGATGCACAGGCAAGTGAGAGGGGGAGGGGAGTGAGCGGACGACTTTCGAAAGTGAAACCACAACCATCAGCCGACTCTGAGATCTACTCGAAGTGATTTGGACGAAAGATAACAAAAATTTGATACTAGGCGTGGGAGCTGATCGCTGATTTGTTTGACTGGACACTAATTGAGGCGAATTATCATTCAATTAGATTTTTAATGCAATGAAATTGTGAATAAAATATACAAATTAAATCAGAGAAAATTGGAGCGTATTTCTGCCATTTTTAAAATCTACAACACGAGCTAGTCAAAGAGACAAGAATACACTTTGTATTTACAGTATAAGTATTGCGAAGGATGGTGAAAGTGAAGTGGTACCAAACGGTCAGTAACGAGATGGTCCTAGAGATCATGGGAGTTTCAAACCAAGAGCTCCTGAACAACATCAAAACACGAAAATTGCAATTCTGTGGTCACATTCTGAGACACGAGTCGAGAGAAAAGGACGTGATAACCGGAAGAATCGAAGGTACAAGAAGCAGAGGAAGACTAAGAAGAAAGTGGATGGACGACATCAAGGAATGGACTGGATGGACGATGGAGAAGGTAGCAAGACAATCTCAAGACCCCGTAAGAAGTGGAAAACCATGATCTCCAACCTCCGTAAGGAGAAGGTACGCCTGACTGACTGATTGTATATATAAAGTAAAACTATAAAAATGCGACATACAAGTGTTATCGATTCTTCACCTTGTTCAGCGCGCCGGTTACCGCCTCCGCGTACTGATATGTATCTATATATCGTTGTTGAGTAGCATATCACGTAATCGAATCAATCTTTCTGTTGCTCTTCGATGGGTGAGGTGATGTTTTGGTTTTTCTGCACCAACTTGTAGGAGTCGATGACGCTGTTCAAACCGTTGTTGAGCACTCCAGTTTCAAAGTCTCTATCAGATCAAACACATTCGGATGAGGCCGTAGCGTTGCATTCTGCCACAGTGCCTCTCCAGTATTTGGTAACTCCTTTAGTATCGTTAATTCGTAATAAAAAAATTGTTTAGAACTAATAATTGGCTTCCTCTTTTACTAGATATGAAACGTTCTGATACTTCCATGCTAAAATTATATATCGGATGCACTGGTGTTTAAATTGATAAGTCCATAAATACTGTTCAGTAAATGCATATTATACTAAACGAATAAATCCATTAGGCAAACCACAACAAATCGATTAACCAATTATATTACGTATTTGCGATTAAATACCAATTCTACCAAACACTATGCATCCGGTCGGACTGGCTTCCGTAGTGCCGGATTACCAAGAGGACGATCAGGGCGTCATTTCCAGGACTTCCAACCGATGAAAAGGATTTTTCGACACTGTAGAAGCATCACGTGGACAATACAAGAAGACGAAGACAAAGGACACAATATAATTTGATAAGTAAACAGCTTACATATACGTAATTAGAAATTGTTCAGCTGTAAATTGCGACATCAATATTGTTATTAGCGAACAAGTAATTTTCCAGATTGTTTTCACATGTATAGTTTTCCGGATAGGTTCTCCGTATTTATGAACTAATTAAATAATGATGTATACGAGGTGCTTCACTAGGTTCGTATAATCTACATGAAGGCATAATGATGCATGCAATATCTGTGCATTTTAATAAATCATAGAAATATCTAGCACTATCCGTCAACAGTTAGACGCTGCACAAATGTCTCAAGCCCCCGCCAATGAACACCCACGCATTCCGCTGCGCGTCATTAAACAAACATGTTCCGTTTTAGGGTCTTTTTAGACACTTTAGAAGACTGTCATTTTATGCCTGTTATTCATATGCGATCTGCAATGCTTCCATGCAAATGGTGACAGCATTCGATTTGAACAGTTATTAGCAAGTGATATTTCTTTGGTTACATTCCAGAGCTAACGGACGCGTTTAATATTATTTACGAGTCACTGAAAATCATAATAAATGCAAAAAGCAAATATATACACTCGTGATCCAGAGAAAGTTTTTCAACCCTCGTGATTTATATGATAAACGGCCTTCGGCGTCATGAGCCAATAAATCACTCGTGGTAAATAAATTCCCCTCGGCATTCGGGGTATATATTAGTATGTCGCACGATTTTTTATGCCTAAACTATGCAGACTTCAAGGAAATCGCAGCTTGTCCCGCTAAAAGCCGAAATAGTAGATGCCTGAGGACTTCGTAATTGATTTCTCAAAGAGCGGCATACAAATGAGAATATATAATTGAATAAAAACTCAAGGGTAATTATGCTGATCAATGGGAAAACTGACGACGACTTTTTGCTCTTAGGACAGAAAAAGTTGCTGAGATAAATTTGTTTCATAGAATATAAATACTGTCCTTAAAGGAACTTTCGAGTTTTATTTTGCCTATTTGAACATTGAACCATTGAACCTATTTGAGCATTACGGCATGTCTTCATATATTGCAGTAAACTGATATTAACGTTTGTAGAAAAATAGCATTACATTATTTATACAACTGTGGATTGGACATAGCAATAATGTGCGTATAGCGCCTAAGAAATCACGTACTGCAAATCAAATTTATTAATTGCTATTGTACTCAAAAGAAATTTAAATTCAATTACAACTGTATATGTTGATTGTTATGAAAATTATTTTATATAGATTGCATCACATGAAAATGGCTGAACAGAATGTCTCTTATAGATTTCAGTTGCATTCCGTCAGGCATGATATCCGGACAAGTATGAGTCGAGGAGGTATGACTATTTACCAACAACATATAATTAAAGAAGGTTAGAAAATTTAATAACTGGGGTAGAGATGCACATTCAAGATAACGAATACAAACAAAAAAAATCAGATCAATGTAGTAGAACATTAGACATTTAATCGCGACCGGTTTCGCTTATACATTACAAGCATTTTCAAAAGTGGAGACTAACAGAATACACTTACAAGGCGTTAACAAACAAACAAATGCTAGGTTACATACAGATTAACAAATGCTTAAAAACAACCAGAAAGTAAGAAGCACCATTATTTGCCAGAGAAGTGATCAGAGAAGGGGAGCATCTCCCCAAGTGTGACTGCGTGCCGGTAACACCGATCAATTCCGCACACTGACAATTCGAGAGGCGATTCACATCAAGGACTGCTCCCCTTCTCTGAACACTTCTCTGGAAAATAATGGTGCTTCTTACTTCTATCTGTTTTTAAGTAGCTGTTAATTTGTATATGTAACCTAGTGTTTGTTAGTTTAACTCTGTTCGATTATTGTGCTAGTCTCTACTTTTGAAATTGCTTAAACATGCTTATAATCTGTAAGCGAAACCGGTCGCGATTAAATGTTTAATGTTCTACTGTAGATTGACCCGATTTTTTGCTTGCCTCTTTCGTATTCGTTAGAGAATGAGAATTACAAATCTGTCGAAGAAAATATTAGAAGTGAAATGAATAAAGTGGAAAATGAGGCGGTCGTACCAAAATCAACAGCATTTCAACCAAAAATCACGTACAACACTAAAAACGTTGCTTGAAGAAAAACAGCTTTCAACTGAAATAGAACCCATTCCTTAAGAAATTCTTGTGCAATACTTTTGATATTATTTTTCTGAGAAGAAAAAGGCTGTGTGTTACTCTCCCAGTTCCTTCAACTCAATAAGAGTAGCCATTCAACGTTTTTTGACCGGTATTACACTGAATCGCAAAATGATTATTATACATGGATAGAGGTTCAGGCGCGCAAATGGTTGGTACGTGGTTAATATAAATTAACCGAACAGAAAATGCATTTGACTCCATTCAGCCAAGTGATTTACAAAGATTGTCCAAATACTTCCATGGGTCCTCTGCACTGCAACAACAAATCTGGTTTACTTTAACATACCAATTGTCCAGTCATATGGTCATAAAAAATATTTTCGAAAATTCCAACCTCCAAATCATTTTTTGTTTCGAATGCCGGTTAAATCTGGAAGCTGATGTCAGCGTGGTACACTGCGACAAACTAAGTTTGGGAAGATCAGGGTTATGAAATAGGATGAAGGAAGTTTCCAAACCTCAACAAGGTCTGCACTATAGTCACTGTGTAAGAGTAACGGTAGTTACACATCTCAAAGAGAAAGAATTCTCTTCTGAAGATGTTTGCACTGTCACGGGAAACAAAAATGGCTCTAGCGTTAATCGCTATTAGTGACGAAGATCCGACCAACAATAAAAAATTATAGTATCTTAAAATTTCCAGAGTGGTCTTTCAAAAATAAAGTTTGCCAAACTACGGAATTTTCCGATAACCAGCAAATTATTACGATGAAAAAGCGAAATGATACCAGCACTCTTCACGTTAACTTTAGTGGACACTTCGTCAACTGCGTTTTCAAAGTGGAAAAGAACGATTAGCATGTTTGCTATCTATTTTCATGTACATATGCATTGTTATACCGCAAAATTTAAATTTGGATGTTATTAATAATTGTTGAAATATTCATGCCTGCAAATTTAAATTTCATTGATTACAACAAATTGTTGAATTATTCCATGACTGCAATTTTAAATATCATTGATTACAATCTTTGATGCAATTTCTAATTGTTACTATTGAAAATCTATGTCTTACTATAATGTAAATTTCAAAACATCAAAACTGGAATCACCAACCTCGAAGTCCAAAATAATTGGTCAACTTAAATAAAATCTCTTGCTGCAATTTTGTACTCACCATGTATTCAAAAAGTTTGAAATGAAATTGTCATTTAAACAAAAACATTTACTTATTTTCATTTTACCCCTATTTCTATATGCGTCCAGCATCTTTATAGAAAGGACTATATTGAGTAAAGAGGGTAATAATTACTCTATGGAAAAGACTATCTGTCTGTCTGAAACCGTTTTGATAAAATGAGATTTTAATTAGGCAATCAATAATATTGAATTTATTAAGTAAGCAATCGACTAATTCTAAGACATACAAAACTGAATAGAATGGCAAATTCAGGTGTGGCAGGTATTTTGTATGCTCATTTTTTAGAAGTAAACCAACTTAAATTTACGACCGGATTACTAAACTTGGCATGAGCAATTGAAGCATCCTCGTATCTCTATAAGATGTGTCTGTCGGGAAGGACACGACGAGGACGCATACTTAGTGTCTTGTTGTATGCCATTAAAATGATTTACAAATACAAGATTGGGATAATAGCAACAAAATAAATTTATCCATTGAATTCAACAAAGAGACAGCGAAATCCCCTAGAGCCTGACTTTTGGGATGCAACAAGCTTCATTAGCCTGTCATCAAGGTTGCAGAATTGTGACTTAAAGCTCTCGGGGCAACAAAAGCTATCTCATAGAATGTTTATAATAAGTTAAGAACATTAGTTTTGTCAGATGACCTTACTAAAGCACAAAATCCGACGTTAGAGAAAATTGTCATGATTTCAACTTTTCCAAACCTCTCTACAAGGCTGTAACCAGCCTTCTATTTTAAGGGAGGCAAATTTTGGAAAAGGCGCAAATAATTTGATCAAAAGGGCCCTGCTGGGGGGTCGCATATCCTGTCAAAATTTTTAAATAGTTTTTACGTTGAATTTGTTTTATGATGTAACAAATAATTTGTTGGTTTAATAATGCCCCGCTGCCCTGCTTCCTGCCCTGTCAGGCCCAGCCCCAAACCTGCCATGGCGGATTTTTCATTGAAGTCCAATAAAAAAAACCAGTTTAGGTATCTATGGTTCTACCAATAGCTATTTTTATCTTTTATTGCGTTTTAACGAAATCGGGATTGTCATCAGTCTGAGAGCGCAAAAATTTACTAGTGAGGCAAATATTTGATTTGCCTCAAAATATAAGTAATCTGTAAATAGAGGGGAGGCACTTGCCTCAATGTAGTTTCGGTTTGGCTCTATATCTACAGTATAACCCAACAGAGCGCGATGAACATATTTTCAGTTTGTTTATGCAAATTTCGACATATCTCGGTGATGTTTGGCGACTGTGAAAAACAATCTGAAAGGCACTTTAGCATCTTGAATTTCATCCTTCGTGAGATTTTCTCCCCTAACTTTCATCAGGAACATAGGCTTTACTCGCAGAGCAAAAATAGATCAGATTAATGCCCTGATTAAAATTAGGATAAACAATTCATACATAGGACGATCTGTCGTGAAACCGAATACTATTCCTAATAAATTCGTATAATAATCGTATAGACCTAATGGGAGGTTTTACTTTTGTCAGTATATGTCATGACATTTCTCATCCGAAATTGAAGATGTGGTACCATACGAGAGCTCTATTCGACAGAAACTCATTTACGACATTACATATAGCTATCTGGCTGGCTAATACATTTTATAGAGCGAAAAACATCAACATAGACTTTCTACCCAATTACACATAAATAGAAACTACAAATTGTGCATTCGCAAAAACAATATTGAACACTTTTCCCACTATATTATATGTAACAAATAGGAGAGTATTGTCAAAACGATAGTCGTTGAGGAATTTATTTATCATTCAAAGATTGTATTGAAAAACAATTTAGTTTCGATAGTTGTTGCATTGCACATGCCATTCTTCTTACAATTGTCTTGGTAATTGTTTTATATTTACTCGAAGAGGAAAGTATTATCTAAAAGATATGAGTTGAGGAATTCTTTTTATCAGTCTACAAATTTAAATAAGGTGCTTCTCAATTTTATTGATTTTCCCATTACTTTACATTACGCGGATAAATCGTAATCTGCCAAAAACGTCGGATTTTGGAATAAAAATAGCCATTTATATTCAACTCGTCGGTGTCTGAGTGTTGGTGCAAATTTTCGAAAACTTTTATCCAGTCTTTCAGCAGCTTTTATCAGACTGGAATCAATAAATGAATATTTACGAAAGCATGGTTTTAGCACGACATAACACATGTTAATAATTATAAATAGATTGATATTAGTGTAATGGGAAATCCCTCTCTCACTTTAAGTAGTCACTGAAGTTTCTACAAGCAAAAACTATATCGCATTGGCTTATGAGCAGAAACAAATACAAAGCAATTAACGATGTGCTTCACACATAATTTAGACTTAATCGATTTCAGTTTCAAGTTAGTAAAAAGATACTATACTACTGTATTTCATTTTTTCTGAGTTGCTGAAGAACAGGAAAAATAGTAAACAGCACATGCACACACGTGACCCAGGGAAAACATTTCACAATTCATGACTTACTGGAAGCAGTAAATCACTCGTGGCGAAAACAATGCCCGGTCGTTCGTAGCGACTATTCTTATGTGAGATTTTTATCTGTTGAATGAGGATTTTCTATCGTATTTATGTGCAGTAGTCAGTAGTATCACTTTCCTAAGCTTTGAACCAGCCCCACGTGAGAGCCCTCATGAGAGCACTTGCCTCGCCAGTTAGAGGTTCTGTCGTCGTCACTCAGTCTGACCCGCCTAAACCACTTCCAGTACCGCAGTGCTCCGCGCGGCTCCTTCGTCAAGTCCCCCAAATCCAGCCTCCTTCTCTGCATCTCACCTGCTGTGCACGACCAAAATTGCTCAAGGTCCTCCGGTTCCTCACCACACCTCCTGCAACTGCCCTCTCCCCGTATCTCAGGCAGCAGGCATCGAGCTCTGGGCTATGCCCCGACCTGTCTGGCCATGCTCGCCGCATACTCACGGCTCCGCCCACTCTCTTCTTCGTCTCTGACGTCCCCACCGTAGATCAACTTGCCCCGCTTGTGGGTACAGGTAGTCTTGGCCCTGCACTTCGTCCGGACACTCGCCTTCACACTGTCGTGTGGGATATCGTGCTCCGGTTAGAGAAAATTAACATAGTTGGCTGGTTAAGGAACATTTCTGAAGTGGATCGATCAGGTTGTAATGGTCAAAAGTGTGTAGGAGAGGGAGAGGGGTAGACAACGTCAAAACCTGATATGGAACATTGATGGGTTGATTGAGAGTTACCTGTACCCTGAGCTTCTTGGAGAAAAAAGGAGTATCCTTGTCAACAAAAGGAATCCCCAATAGAAAATATAGCAGGCTTACATTTACGACTAGGAAAACTAGTAACTGAAAATTATATTTTTTAAACAATCTTTTCCTATATAAAACGTTTGGTAATATTTTTAGATCCTGATAGTTTTTCTATGGATTTTCAATTAAATTTCAGTTGATGTGATGCTACAAGGACTAGAGTATAAAGCCTGGAAAGATGATAATGCAGCGAGGGATAATTCTATAAGAACTCATTTGAGAGTAAAAAGAAATAAAGCGAGGATAGCAGATATCACCATATAGAGTTGATCAGGCATTTCAAATAAACAACCCGAACCTCCCTAATAAAGAAATCCCGACTGACAAGGAAAAAGAAGTATTTAAAACGTCGTGTATGTATTGTCTAAATCAAACGGTAAATAACCGCCAACATTTATCTGAATGGAAGGAACACAATGTTACAAACAATAAAAACAAAGACGTGTTGTTTATTGTACGGTGCTATCACGTGAGCAAATTCAAATCACAAACACACAGAGAGAGGGAGAGACACTAGCACAGACAGCGAAATGACACCAATGTGCGGCGTGCATATCTCAGTCGTCCTCATCGTCACTATTGCCCAAATTGTGGTAGATGTCGTAGTTGTCCAACAACCAGGGCGAGGCACCCGACCGAGTTAGTCGCAGATAGTTCAGACTCTGATAGATGGGGAGGAGAATATACTACGTGTAGTAAATGCAACCGTAGTTCATGGATATCGCAAAAACAGAGACAAATAGTTATATGGCCACACCACGTACGAGGAGAAAAAACAAGGGAAAACATTAAAGGAAAGTTAAAGGCGAGAATAGTCTGGATGGACGACTTGAAGGAACGAAGTGGAGAAGGCATGAGATTATGTAAAACATGGACGACAGTTGGACGAAGAAGAGAGATAACGAAACGCATAACAAAGAACAAAAAACGTCTGTAAAAGAAAAGGTGTACAGGCAAGAGCGTTAAATGAGCGATAGTGTGAAAATGAGACAATGTGAGAAGAAGAAAGACAGAGAGGGGTGAGAGAGAAAGAGCAAGAAAGAGTATGGGAAGAGGGTAAAGAGACTGGGTGGGGGAGAGTAGAGAGTGTGGATGGGAGAGACACTCGACGAGCAGAGGGAGAGAGGGAGAGTGTAGGATAGGAGAGAGAGAGTGGGATAGGGAGTGAGCGAGTGGGAGATAGAGAGAGAGGACAGGAGAGTGGGAGAGGGAGAGGAAAAGTGAGTGATAGAGGAGAGTTGATAGGAAAAGGGTGGTAGCGAGTAGGATAGGAATTGTGTGTGTGTGTGTGAGAGAGTGGGAGCGGGAAAAGAGAGGAAGAGAGTGGGAGAAGGAAACTGAGTAGAAGAGAGAGAGAGAGA
>JAUYWV010126202.1:0-11416 GCA_032274565.1 Nematoplana nigrocapitula
TTACGGCTTCTCCTATAAGCCAACCCTGGGAACCCGGCCCAAGCCCAAACCAAGCCAGCAATAAAAACAAACCTGGCCTATGTTACCGGCAGGGTTGAGGGGGTCACACATGCAAAGTTTCGGGTCCGTGGGACCAACGGTCTGGGCGGCAACCTCAAACATACAGACATACAGATTGACAAATATATATAAGATGATGAAATATTCAACTGTCGTTGACTTACAGTAGGTTAAATAGCACTGACGTTTGTATTGAAAAGTGTGGTTTTAAAAATAATTCTATTTGGGATATTTTTATTAAATGTTTTAAGTTTATCCCAACAAATGCTTGCTGCATCTATAACTTTGTTTATATTCCTTAATGCTTCTTCAGTAATCTATATATACCTTTTCTCCTTTTGTCTCTGAGTAATAAATATGATTGATTGTCATTATTTCCAAATAAAATTAAATCGTACTTGTTCGGACTTGTTCAGCATTTCATGTATGATATGCAATAGTGTGCATTTCACTTTTTATTTTTCTTGCTGGAATTATTTTTAGAATTCTATTTTGTGCATGTTGTAGAATAGCTATTCAAGATTTATTATATAGTTACCAAATAATTCTATTCAATACTTATACTTTGCATTATACACAGTTTACATTTGTTTGACCATATTAGGCCCAACCTCTCAAATCCATAAAAATCAGATGGTTTCGTTTAAATCCAATAAATATTATTCACACACCCTTAATATATATTTATATAGATAGCAGATTTTGTGTCGTTTCAGTGCTTTTGAACAGACTTAACATCTCAACAATTTATGTAAAATACAGTTAACTATTTACCAGTAACTTGGGGTCCAAATATCTTGACCTCGCACAGAGTCAGTAGACCGTATTTCAAAAGCATCACTCGAACCCAACGTGCATTTCCGAGACATTTCAGATTGATGACTCCTCCTCTTTTAGCAGTAAATCGATATTTGGCGCAGGTTTGCCAATTTATAGAATCATGGGACAATTGGACCACGAAGTTGCGCAGTCGACGCCAACAACAATCATACCGGTTGTAAATAACCACCTTGTTGATCCACTTCACATCACCCAAATCCACTTTCCACCAAGGGCGCGTCTGCCATTTTGTGGCTGTGCAGGACCTTTGTGCATTATAATAACCGCTGGCCAAACCGTCAACAGCGCGAGAGGAGACACCGCGGGAGACACCCCTACCCCATGTGCTGCTCTGGTAGGTGTGTTTATCTTCGGTGAGCAATTGTCCGCCTGAAATAGAAAGTGCGCTTAATAAATAAATAAATTTTAAGAGTTGTCAAATGAGTAGAATAGTCCGTGCAACTAATTCAACCGACGATTAGAAAACTATTAAACTACACTACAGGTTTTCAACTTGTATTTCAGAAAAGGCAAATTGTATTTCAGAAAAGAGAGCATGAACATCTCCGTTGACGTGATAAATGTTATCTACAGTACACACACAGAACAGTCATAGGTAACAGAATTATTTTCGCACAGTCATGTTGGGAGATTTTAGTACATTTTCGGAGAATGATGTTCTGTGTTGTACAGCCCTAGCACAATTTCCCGGTGTTACAGTCTGCTTAGCGTCTAAACGAGACCTTCCAAATACTGTAAACGCTGCTCTTGCAAGCCGGGTCCTGTAAACCATGGCACGTCAATGTGTGCTTTTACGTGTGATTTAATTTTTGCCCATTTGGTCTGAAAGGGATTTCCCATCAGGCTGTATGGAGCCAGTTTCAATAACACTGGATCACTATCCTCAAAAACAGACAGATGACAACCGACAGTGACAGGAGGCATTGTCTATCACCATTGCAAACTCATTATGTCTGTACCAGTTAGAAGACCACTGTTCCACAATGCCGTCAACCCATTCATTATCATCTCGCCACTAGAGCGATACTCGACGGATGTTCATATTAAACACGCCCTTTGTTGGGATGGCACCAATTATATGCATATTTTGGTCTACGGGCTGCCGGCAATGTAATAACGGCGCGTTGACCAAATTTAGAAAGTCTTGCTTTCCGTATTGTATGAAGAGATCTGGCGTCCAGAAATGCGGCCTCGTCTGAGTCAAATGGAAAGTTTTCGGTAGAAAGAACAGAGGCCTATAGGAAAGGTCTAATTTCTGTCGCGTTATTTTCTGAAATACAAGTTGAAAAGGTGTAGATGTCAATCCTTTAAATACAGTTTGTCGTTTCTGAAATACAATTTGTCCTTTCAGAAATGCAATTTGTCTTATCCGAAATGCAATTTGCCTTTCTGAAATATAATTTGTCTTTCCAGAATTAGAAATTGAAAAGGTGTACATTTTCCCCATAAACAGACTAAGAACTTTAGCTGCAACACGTAATAGTCAGCCATCCGAAGCACGATGGTATTTACTGTTAGTTCGCCGACTAATGATTCGTACAAACAATCAGTATATTTCCACATCAAAGTGTTCAAGATAGGTTATCATTCTCAAATATATCTGAGATATATATATATAAATAAATAATCAAGAGAAGTAATTATTTTTCTCCTTCACATCAACAGCATCTCGATATTCATCCACATTCACGATGTCGTCGTTCTCTTCCATGTCTTCTCTACCTAATCATCATCCTCTGACTTCTCATTAGCATTATTGTCAATGAATTTCTCCTTACCACCATCCCTTACCAAACATAGCTGTTAGTCTTATTTTCGATTGTCTGTCAGTCTATTTTGACACTTCCTATACAGAAATTGCCCTAAAATATCTGACCCATATTTAAAGTAAATTTACCGTATTAGAAAAATTACAACATTTACGTTAATGTTTAAAAAACTTTCAGTAAGTGCTCATTTCATGTAGTAGTTTACTTGTAATAATAATAATAAAACATTCTAGGTAGTGATGTATTTGTACATTGAAATTATTGAATTAATGATTTATTACATTACCAGGGAGCTAGAGGCATTCAAAAACTGAATGATCATTCTAGCACTTTCAAATGAAATGTTTGTGTATTGAAATTTAATTTTGCGTCAATGATACTTTTACAATTAACTCACAATAAAACAGAGAATATACAAATAATATTTAGATTGTTGAATATAATCCAACACTATTATTTTTAACGTTCTCATTCCATTCTATTTAAATGAATGATGATAATGCCTGAATCTATAGACAAAGTGGTTTTATAGATTGCTGGACTAAAGAATAAATATACTCAATAATTCTCATATATTTATTTTTGAGAAAATTTGTGTTAGAATATATTTCTAACTACTTCGTTTAATGGTTTTAGAATGATGTTTAATGATGAAATATTTTTCTGTCGCTGACGTATAGGTTAAATTATTTTAAACAGCATTAACGTTTTTCATTGAAAAGCGTGGTTTTAAAAATAGTTCTATTTGGGATGTTTTCATTCTACATTTTCGTTTTATTCGTACAAGTGCTTGCTGCAACAATAACTTTTTATATTATTAAATGCTTCTTCAGCAATATATATATATATATATATATATACATTTTCTCCTTTATTCTCTCAACAATAAATATGATTAATTGTCATAATTTCCATTTCATATTATGTAGAACTTGTTCGGACTAGTTCAGTGTATGTTATATAATCACAGATGATAGTTATTTGTTATGTTCATAACGTTTTGCAATAGTGTGTATTTCACTTGTAGGTGGTCTTATGTTTCTTGGTGGGATGATTTTTAGAATTCTACTTTGTGCTTGTTGTACGTATAGAATAGCTATTTGAGATTTATTACAGTTATACCAAATAATTTTATTCAATAGTTATACTTTGAGAGTAGAGTACTCTCATACCCATAAAAATCAGATGCTTTTGTTTGAATCAAATAAATATTATTCGCAATAAAGCAAGGCGGAAGGCTCTTTTGGATTGGATTGGATTGGAATATATTTACAATAAGACTTATATGACAATATCACATGGTGATCCCAGTCATCCCTTCGGCCAATCAGTACTTGGAATCATTTGTTAAGATACTCATGCTATTTATGACACTTTTTTCAGTCACACAGACCAACAGAAACTTTCACTATATTATAGTTCAACACAATTGAGTAGTAAACCAAAGTCTGGAAAGGAAGGAGGAACCCAGATCATCGGTAAAGTCTGTAGGCCCGAAGAAAATATTGTATATGTAGTAGTGCGTGTTCCACAAGAATGTTTTTTATATTAATCGTATATTTCGCATAGGAGACGTTTTAATTTTTCAGAATGTCGTTTCTGCAATTTCCGTCAACTAGCGCATGATATTCCTAACTTTCGTATGATATCAAATAGTGGCAGAACGCTAGGCCAGTTTTAAATTTAGGATGATATTATTAAGAAATGTCACATGAAATATACTCATATAAAATATACGACAAAATTAATACGTCTCCCATTAGAAATATACGATTGATAGAAAAATCAATATTTATAAGACACGCGGTACATCAACGTTAATTTGTTTGGGCCTATTATTTAACAATGATACAATATGTGTTCTTTTCTTTCCCAAATTTGATTTACTACTCAATTGGGTTGATCTAAAATAGTGTTTCTGTTGGTCTGTGTGTTTGGACAAAAAGTGCCATAAAATAGCATGATTATCTTTCAATTGATTACAAGTAGTGATCAGACGATATGATGACTGGGATCAGCATGGGACACTGTCACACATTAAGTCGTGTATATCGCATTTTTATGGGGCATTTCTTGCTAATCTCATACTAAATTTAAAATCTGATCTTGCGCGGCATATATGGCACTATTTGGTATCATACGAAAGCTCTATTTGAAGGAAACTCAAGAAATGGCATTACATTAACTATCAGGCTAAAAATACATTTTATAGAGTGAACAACAGCGACATAGATGCACCAGTTGACTTTCTACCCAAATACACATCGAAGAAACTACAAATTATGCACTCACAAAAACAATATTAAACATTTTCCCACCATATTGTATGTATAAATAAAAAGAAAAGTATTGCCTAAAGGATTGGAATTGCATATCATCATTTATCAGACTGGGATCAATAATTGCAGATTACGTGTCGTTTCAATGTTTTAGAACAGGCTTCATATGTCATCAATTTTAGGTAAAATCCAGTTAACTACTTACCAATAACTGTGGGCCCATACACCTTGACCTCGCACAGAGTCAGTAGACCCCTTCCCAAAAGCATCACTCGAACCCAACGTGCATTTCCGTGACATTCCAGATGGATGACTTGTCCTCTTTTAGCAGTAAAACGATATTTGGCGCAGGTTCGCCAACTTTTACCGTTTGATGACAATTGGACCACGAAGTTTCTTAGTCGTGTCCAACAACAATCATACCGGTTGTAGATCACCACCCTGTTGATCCACATATTATGATCCAAATCCACCATCCACCAGGGGCGCCTCTGAGTTTTTGTGGCCGTGCAGGAATGTTTTGTATTATACATACCGCTGGTGACACCGTCAACAGCGCGAGAGGAGATACCGCGGGAGATACCGCTACCCCATGTGCTGCTCTGGGAGGTGAGTTTCTTTTGGGAGATCAATTCCTCGCCTGAATTAGAAAGTGCATTTTATAAATAATTGTTATTTACAGTTGTCAAGGGACCAGAATAGTCCATGAAATTAATGAAACCGACGACTTGAAAGAGATTCAACTACACGGGATTTTCCCATGAATAGATGGATAAAATTAGCACAAACACGTAGTAGACAGCCATCGAAAGCGCGATGACATTTACTGTAGTTCGTATAATGTGTTCAACAAATGGTCATCCTTCTCAATTTAACCCCATGACAAATGCTTTTAAGATATATGTAACCGAGAGAAGTAATTATTTTTCTCATTCGCATCACCAGCATCTATATTTATCCCCATTCACGCTTTTGTTGCGCCAAAAGTCAGTATTTCAGGTGTTCTCATCCTTGTCATTTCCAAAATCAAACTCAGCATAATACAGAAATTACTCTAAATCTTTTTTTAAACATTTAACATTTAAAATAAACCTAACAATTAGAAAAGCATTTCCGAAAACATATAAATATATAGATTGTTGTATAAAATCCAACTCCAGTTATTTTAAAAATTATTGTTTCGTTAACTGTTATCAGTTATCTTAGTATTTTTCATTAGTTCAAATATTCAAATATTTGAATAACGACACAGATAGCCTATTAAATAAACAAGTAGGATTACAAGTATAGCGTTAGTAATCCTATCTATAATAAGGAATCGCAGTGACAATAATAGGGCTTACAGTAGGTATACTCTTGTATATTGAACACTTTGCTGGTTAGCTAACGAATTCCTTAATCGATTCCAACAATATTCAGTGCGGTTGTAGAGAGACCCCTGTCTAATGTGATACTCACGCAATATCCGCGGACCAAATTCTAGTTAATCATATATGAGTACAGGTTCTCACAATAGCGGTTGGTTCGACTGTCAATAGCACGACTGGCTAGGTCTATATACATCAGTATGTACTGTAGATCACACCACGGTACTCTGCTATACTGTATATGAACTACAGTTTTGGATTTAGGAAATTCTCTAAAAACAGTCATCTCGTGAGAAATCTGCACAATGTGGTTGAATAAATTTCTTTCCATGCTCTTGCATTATATATTGTTACTGTACATACTCGCGTATAAGCTGACCCCCCTCCTTTGGCAACATATACCTGGGTATGCATAACTGGTCATATTGATTTTTCTCTTCCTATGTTGTTCACCCTTTCTAGCAGGCTAGATAGCTGTTCCCTAAAAATAGGTCGGAATAACGAGTATAGCTGCTGCTATCTATCCTAACTACATACACGTACACTACACACGCTCGTGTATAAGTCGACCCCCCCCCCACTTTTTCATCCAAATTTATTTCAAAAGTTCTCAGCTTATACGCAAGTATATACGGTAGTTAGTTAAAACAACATACTATTGTTGAATTTTAGAAAATCGTTAAAGAACATCGACTTAGAATGTATACAAAAGACTAGCTAAGTCTTGTCTCAATCAATACGGCAAACAATTAAAAAGTTCTATTATAGCTACACATCAGAAATAACTATTTTACAACTAATATTATTCTCGTCTTCTACTGTAGAATAATCAGGAGTGCAACCCTGGTCATCGAAAGTGCTGGCGGTGCAGCAAGAATTTGCATAATCAGTGTGTACTGTAAATGCTAAACAATTTGCTCAGATGATCTGAGAGCCAAGAGTTTAGTTGAAATAATCAGGAAAGAACTAAATACTTGTAACTATATTTCAAAAGAGCTAGCCGTTTATAAACTCATACGCTGTCTGACTAAAACCTGTTTGACTTCGCATTAAGAAATAATATTAATTATTCATAGTGTAACCTATCGCATGTCACTCTTGACCTGACAGTTGACTAAGGATAATAAAAAATGCAATACATATTACCGTTGTATTCTTTTGTAGCCGTCGCATGGACAAAGATGGCATAAAAACAGAATAAGAGACAAAACAAATGATACTGGCCCATTTCTGCTTTCCTCAAAGTGCGAGAATAAGTTCCGAAGAGCTTTGATTTGTTTAAATAGTTATTTTGTTTCTAAAATTAGACATTTCTTTTACTTTGTAAAACTCTTCACCTTTGTTAGTATTCCAGGTGGCCAATAGAGATTAATGTGACTTGAACTGTTCCAGTCTGGTGGGTTGCAGATATATAGCTATATGTACCGTATATGTATTGCTGAGTGGAATGGTTACCATTGGTTACCATTGTTGCCGTTGTCACAGTATGGCACCGCTCATTATTTCTTTCAAACAGTCAGACCAAATCTATAGATGGGTAACTTCGTGATTAATTATTGTCGTGCCACATCATCCAGTACATAGAATATTTGGTTTGTGTAGTTGGAAAACGTATAGAACACGTATAGGCTAAGAAACTACTCCAGAAACTTATAGGTATTGCTGAGTAGAATTGCTACTATAGGAGATGCCATAGAATGCGCTGCCTTTGTCACAGTATGGGGCCGTTAAATATTTATTGAAACAGTTGGACCAAATCTATAGATGGTATCTTCGTGTTTAATTATCGTCGTGCCACATCATCCAGTACATAAATATTTGGTTTGTGTAGTAGCCAGATTGGAGATGTGATAGAATGTTGTCTTTGGTACCGAATGAAGCCGTCAAATATTTATTTGAAACAGTCAGTCTAAATCTATAGAAGGATGCCTTTTAACTGTATCTGACTCCATTCCTGATGCTTGACCCATTAATATTCCTATCCTGCGTTACTTGGATTGTCACTCCATTGAGAGTAGTCATGCCTAGAAATGGTGTTAACCAAGAAGAGAATCAGTTATTTTGAACAATAAAGTCTGTACCAAAAGTTTGTAAAATAGTTACTTTGTCAAAATCAATTACGTTTTCTACTTATATGAGCGTAAAGAGTCACAGATATAGAATTCAAAAGATTCCTACCAGCGTATAAATTTCATTAAGGTAATGGAAATTCAAATTTAGTTTTAACTTAAATCGATTACTATGAATAAACATTGAATTGTGTGAAGAAATTTGATACTTTATTGCTTTCTGAAGTGATGATAGAGTGTACGAAAGATTGAATTCATTTTTAATCGAAACTCTGAAACACAATGAGAAAATGCATAAAAAATCAACAATATTATAAATAAGGTATGACCTGATGAGGTAGAATTGCCGAGGTCTACTGCTGGTCGTATTGTGAAAGCGCTTCAGACTAGGGGTCACGCCACGGATTTCAGACGCCATGAGGCGAAAAAATATTTTGAACAAATGCAATATATCTTTTAGTATTGTCCGTAAGAATGAGCATTAATCAGTAATCAATAATCAGCAACGTTTAATGGAAACCAAATAGATGGTTTGATGGTACATCGAGATAAAAGGTACATGTTTATTGGAACATCGTAAAGTCCAAAGAGGAAAACAGGGTAACAATCTACCAGAACATATACATAAGAGTTTGGGTGAGTAATGCGGGAGAACACAATTCTTACCTTTCAGTTTTGCGCATAAATTGATACCGCCTCCTACAATAAAAAGTGTATTCTATGTTTGGGACTTTGTGCTGATAAAGGATTCTGTTCAGCTAAGATAGGTTGTTTAGGTCATTTCCAAATGCGAATAGGTTGGAGCTGGTGCTTGTCAGAGTCTCAATTTATTCTCTGTGAAATTTTGGAGTTCTTCAAAGAATTGTACAACTGACAATTCATGAGGACTCTCGAAACGGTACCACGGAGTTTACTCACCATCTTCAGAAATACTAAAAAATCTTAAATCTGGGCTTTAGGGTGGGTGCCAAGAAGATCGATATTGTCTTCTCACAGAAACTGGGAGGTACGATTAGTTCTATGGGCAGCAGCATTGTTGTGAAGAATCCCTTGTTGACCGTGCTCAAATCTGGTAAAAGAGGTCTTGCAACATTGAATGCTCGTGGCATTTAATGAAGAATTTTCAAGACACTGTATTGACTTATTTCAACTCCTGCAGATATCATATCTACTCTTGCTATATAGCGTCTGTACTTGTATCAATATCGTTCCGAGTCTTCTAATGACCTTAGATCTCTGCAAAACTCCGCAAACCAGTCGTAGATAATTGTGCAAGATGGTGATTTCCCAGGAAATGCAATCTGTAGACGCTGTAGACTATTAGAAACAGACAATCCACTTTTACAATCGTATATAGACTCCTCACCGAATTTGGTATTGTTTACCACAAGTGTGATTTTACTTCAGGAGAGATTAAATTCTAACCGGATGAATTTTATTGGACGTGAAACAACGAATTTCATCCACATGAATTTACTTTGAAAAGAATAATAGAACGTTATAAACATTTATCAACAATAAAAAGAACTGCATAAGTGTCTGTTTAAAACTATTTAAACCAAGTTCTATTTATTCCTCCTAACTATCTTCTTCATGAATGCGAAACAACCACATTCACCACTATTTTCTTGAGTTTTCTTCTTCTGTGACAAACGTGCAGATTCATCTTCAAAGGCACGTTTCCCCGACAAAGCACACGTCGTAGGGTTTCCTTAACACAAAATGCCTCTTCAGCAAGTTTCATCTGCCGAGAGTCCGGTGTAGTATATTCCGCCAGTGCTTTGGTTGACGTATGACCGCTGTGCTGAAAAGAAGTAATAATTGTAAAGATCAAGTAGGTATAGCCGCAGAGTCTTTGATTCAAAGTAGATATATCGAACCTCCTCTACTAAAATGTTAAAAATAAGGGAATTCATTTACCATTTAAATAATGTTGCTTTCTATACCCATGCGAAACCTATATACGAGTAGCACTTGTTCGTCTAAGGCTAAGAAGAATGTTTTTGTTGGAATATCCTCCCGCTGACATTATATCTGTAACATAATTTTCGATTGTATGTTGCCCCAAAGGTGACGCCATAGATCCACCACACTTTTTCTGTTAGATCGCAATTAGAGGCCATGAACGTTCCGATGTTCACTGGAAATGTGAAATTTGCTAAAAGTAATGTTCTGTGTATTAATATAAAACAGTTCTTACGTTTGATCCAGATAATCCTACAATAAAGTAACCGGGCATCTTCCATCATTATAGTAGCAGTCACACATGCAGTTTTCGGTTTCTTGTTAAACTGCTTCACACCACCTTGATGAGCTTTGCTAATGTGTTCCATGTATTCAAAGTATCTTGTCCTTCCATCATCAGTGCCAAACTGAAAATGAAAACCAAATTAAATAAGTGAAATATTTCTCAAAGTTTCATTTATTACTCACCTTGAACATATTCGGTCGTGTTCGCCCGCTAGAAGGGATAATCGAATTCCCAAAACATATATCAAAGTTTTGTTTAATTGGTCAGAGTTGGCAGTCCCCAACACTTTCTTCTCCATTATTCTCCATGACTTCTGTCACAACGTAGGCGGCTTTCTGAGGATCATACCCTAGGCCTTCCTTTTGCCTCATTTTCATAACGTTTTCCAAGCAATTCCGTACTGACTGAAATGTTTCGTCCTTTAAGAAATAATTCATAACATTGGGGGAATGACAGTGGGACTGTAGCATCAAAACATAATCCATCATTGTTTTAGCATTGTATGGTTCTTTTTGCTCACTTCTCGCCTTACTTATGAAAACCGGTAACCACGTGTTGATTTCTTCAATAGACCATTATTCAAAAGAAGGAGTCGGAACCTTCACCAAAGAAGCAAACTTTTTAAAGTACGCCGCACCGACAAGGTTTTCTTCGCAGTTCCTTCACTGAACTGTTTCCTGGTAAGATAAACCTAATCTTCCTCATTTCTCTCTCTCTCTCTCTCTCTCTCTCTCTCTCTCTCTCTCTCTCTCTCTCTCTCTCTCTCTCTCTCTCTCTCTCT